>PVJX010006640.1:0-76286 GCA_004027295.1 Dolichotis patagonum
GCCATTCTTTCTGGAGTGAGATGGAATCTCAGTGTGGTTTTAATTTGCATTTCTCTCATGACTAATGATGATGAACATTTTTTCATGTATTTATTTGCCATTTGTATTTCTTCATCTGAGAACTGTGTATTCATTTCAGATGCTCATTTTTGGATTGGGTCTTTGAATTTCAGGGGTCTGATTTTTTTTAATTCTTTATATGTTCTAGACAGAAGTCCTTTGTCTGAGGAACAGTTCACCAAGATTTTTTTCTCAATTTGTGGGTTTTCTTTTCACTATGTTGGAGATTTCTTTCGACATGCAGAAACTATTTAATAAGATGTGGTCCCAGTTATTGATTCTGGGAAGTATTTCCCGTGCAGTTTGATTCTTGTTCATGAATTCTCTACCTACCCCTACGTATTCAAGATTTTTACCTTGAGTATTTTACCAAGAGTTTGAGGAGTGTTGGCATTAAGTCTCTTTTAGTTTCTTGTACTTTGTCTTCCAGCATATTTAGTGTTTCTGTTTTAGTTTAGTAGATGGTGATCGGCATGGGTCTAGCTTTAGCTTTTAGCATATGGAGAGCCAGTTTTTCCAGCACCATTTACTAAAGAGACTATCTTTCTTCCAGTGGATGTGTTTGGTCCCTTTATCAAAGATAAGGTGGCTGAGTGTGTTTGTACTTGTATCTTCTAATCTATTCCATTGATCTTCAGGTCTGTTTTTATTCCAGTACCATGCTGATTTTATTACAGTAGCTTTTTAGTATAACTTCAAGTCAGGGATTGTGATGCTTCCTGCCTTGCCTTTGTTGCTTAGAATTGCCTTTGCTAGTCTAGGTCTCTTCTGGTTCCAGATGAATTTTAGGAGTGATTTCTCTAGATCTGTGAGGTATGCTAGTGGTTTGATTGGGATTGCATTAAATCTATATAACAATTTTTGGAGAATGGCCATTTTCACAATATTTATTCTTCCTACCCATAAATGAACAAAGGATGTCTTTCCCTTTTCTGAGGTCCTCTTCAATTTCTTCTTTTCAGGATATTATACTTTTCCCTGAATAGATCTTTTACTTCTTTCGTTAGATTGATTCCTAAGTATTTCATTTTTCTGGATGCTATTGTGAAGGGTGTGGCTTCTTTTATTTCTCTTTCAGTGATTTTGCTGTTAGTGTATAGGAATGCTATTGATTTTTGAGTCTTGACTTTGTATCCAGCTACATTACTAAATTTATTATTATCTTTAGGGGTCTTTCAATGGAGTTTTGAGGGTCTTCTATGTAGAGTATCATGGCTTTGGCAACTAATGATAATTTAACTTCTTTATCCTTACTCCTTTTATTTATCTCTCTCTTGTCTAATTGCTCTGGCTAGTATTTCCAGTACTATGTTGAATAGGAGTGGTGATAATGGGCATCCTTGTCTTGTGCCTGATTTTAGGGTAAAGGCTTTCAGTTTTTGGCCATTTAATATGATGCTGGCTGTTGGTTTGTCATAGATGGCCTTTATCATATTGAGGTAAAGACCATCTATTCCAATTCTCTGTAAGGTTCTTATCATGAATAAGTGTTGGACCTTATCAAAAGCTTTTTCTGCACCCATAGAAATGATCACATGATTCTTATTTTTTGCTCTATTGATATGGTGGATTACATTTATTGATTTATGTATGTTGAGCCATCCCTGCATTCTTGACATGAATCCCACTTGGTTGTTGTGTATAATCTTCTTGATGATTTGCTGCATTGTTTGCCAATATTTAATTGAGAATTTTTGCATCTATGTTCATTAAGGAGATTGGCTTGTAGTTCTCTTTTTTAGTTGGGTCTTTCTCAGGTTTTGGTACTAGAGTGATATTTGCTTCCAAGAATGAGTTAGGGAGAATTGCTTTCCTTTCAATTTGAGGAGTGTTGGCATTAAGTCTTTTTAGTTTCTTGTAGAATTCTGCAGTGAATCCGTCTGGACCTGGGCTCTTCTTTGTTGATAAGGATTTAATTACATTTTCAATTTCATTAGTAGAAATTGGGTTATTCAGCAGTTTTACATCTTCTTGACCCAGCTTTGGTATTTCATATGTTTCTAGCAATCTGTCCATTTCTTCTGTGTTATTGAACCTACGAGATTAGAGGTTTTCGAAATAGGTGTTGATGCTCTTCTGTATTTCCACAGAGTCTGTAGTGATTTCACCCTTTTCATTCTTTATTGCATGAATTTGAGATTTTTCTTTCCTTTTTTAAAAATAAGGTTGGCTAGGGGCTTATTAATTTTATTTATTCTTTCAAAGAACCAACTCTTTGATTCATTGATCCTTTGTATTGTTTTCTTAGTCTCTATTGCATTGATTTCTGCTCTGATCTTTATAATTTCCTCCTTTCCTTTGGCTTTGGGCTTGACTTGCTCTTCTTTTTCTAGATGTTTGATGTGTAGCATCAGGTTGTTTATTTGTGTTCATTCTGTTTTCCTGATGTGGGAATTCACTGCAATAAATTTTCCTCTAAGGACTGCTTTCATTGCATCCCACTGATTCCAGTAAGTTGTATTTGTATTCTCATTTGCTTGTAGATATTGCTTAATTTCTTTAGTTTCCTCTGTGACCCACTGATTTCTCAGGAGTGTATTATTCAATTTCCATGTGTTTGTGGGGTTTTTGCAGTTTCTTTTTTCATAATTTCTAGTTTCATGGCACTATGATCCAATAACATGCATGGAATAATTTCAATTCTTTTGCATTTACTTAAATATGTTCTCTGGGCTAGTCTATTTTAGAAAACATTCCATGTGCTGCTGAGAAGAATGTATATTCTGATGCTGTTGGATGGAACACTCTGTATATGTCTATCAAGTCCATTTGTTCATAGGTGTGATTCAGTTCTGTTATTTCTTTGCTGATTTTCTGTCTGGTTAATCTGTCCCTTTGTGTCAATGACATGTTAAGGTCTCCTGTTACAATTGTGTTATTGCTTATTTGATTTTTCATTTCTGTCAATACTTGTTTTGTATATCTGGGTGCTCCTGAATTTGGTGCATATATATTTAAGATTGTTATCTCTTCCTCTTTAAGTTTTCCTCTAACTAGTAAGTAATGACCTTCTTTATCTCTTCGGATCATTCTTGGTTTGAAATTCACATTGTCTGCAAACAGAATAGCTACCCCTGCTTTTTTTGGGTTCCTGTTGCATGAAGTATTGTTTTCCATCCTTTGACTTTCAGTCTATGAGTTTCTCTTTGGGTTAGATAGGTTTCTTATAGACAGCATATGGTTGAATGTTGTTTCTTGATCCATTCAGTCTGCTTCTTTTAATTGGTGAATTGAGACCATTTACATTAATGGTTATAACTGATATATATTGGTTAATTTTTGATATGTTATCTTTCTGCTGTTGCTTCTTTATCTTTCCATTCTGTTTGTTTGCCTTGCTTAGTGGTTTTTCCCTATGTCTATCTAGAATGTCTTTCAATATTCTTTGCAGGGTTGATTTGGTGGTCATGAAGTTCTTCAGCTGTTCTTTGTCATGCAAGTATCTTATTTCTCCATCCATTTTGAAGGACAGTTTTGCAGGGTACATCAATCTGGGTTAGAAGTAGTTTTCCTTTAGGATCTGAAATACTTCACTCCATGCTCTTCTTGGCTTCATTGTTCATGTTGAGAAGTCTGCTGTGATTCTGATAGGTTTTCTTTTATAGGTGATCTGTCTCTTCTCTCTAACAGCTTTTAATATTCTGTTCTTATGTTGGATTTCTGGGATGTCAATTATTGTATGTCTGGGTGTAGTTTTATTTTGGTTATGGCTATTTGGAGTTTGGTATGCTTCACTGATCCATATGTCAGTTTCCATTCTCATGTTTGGAAAATTTTCAGGTATTACTCCTCTAAATAGCTTCTTGATATCATTTGTGTTGTCCTCTTCTCTTTCATTTATTCCTATCAACTTTATGTTGTTTTTCTTTGCATCACCTTGCACCTGTTGAATTGTTCTTTCCTGATTCCTTGTTATTTTTAAAAGATCTTTCCTTTCCTGTTCACTAGCTGCATTCTTGTCTTCAAGATCTGAAATTCTATCTTCACTTTCATTGAGGTGATTTTGCCAACTTTCAATGGAATTTTTTATTTCCTGTATATCTCTTTGAATCTGCTTCATGCATTCTGTTTGTTTCTTATATTATTCATTCAGGATTTCCTCTTTCTGCATTATTCCTCTAATTTTTTTAACTATGTCTTCTTTAGATGTGTTTAGCATTTCTTTCATTACATTTATCATTTCTTCTTTTACCTGGGAGAGTATTTCTGATTTGAGTTCTTTTATAGCTTCCCAGAGTTGTTTCTTTATTTCAGTTGATGTCATTTCACATGTATGGTTTATATTTTCTTCTATGTACATGGCTCCTGGGCTTGCTTGGGATGGGCTGGAAGTTTGAGATTTCATTTTGGTCTTTCATTTTGTCATTTTCTTATATTTCTGGGTTTCAAGGATGTGCTGGAAATGACCTCGTGTGCCCACAGCTCCCCAGGACTGATTGGAGGTTGCTGGGCGTGACCCAGTCAGGCCCACAGGGACCTCCCGTGAGACTTGCAGTGGTCTAGGATGCTGGGTAGGATCCTAACCGCTGGGAGCAATGGTCCAAAGCTCCCCCCAAGTGAGTGCAAGCATGCTGGACCTCACCTTCTGCACCCTCAGCTCCAGGGGCTCAGCTCCAGGGCCCTTGGGATCTCTCATGCCTCCTACGGTTGTTCAGAAAGCTGGGTGGGGTCCTAACTGCTGGGGACTATGGTCCAGAGCTCTTCTTGAGTGAGTCCAAGCACACTGGAACTCACCTCACACACCCTCAGCTCCAGGGGCTCAATCCATGATTTCATCATGTCTCTGAGACTGAGAGGCTGCAGGCACTTTGTAGTGCCTGTTTCCTTTTTCTCCACCATATGACTGAGACACAGGCTCTGTATACTAAAGGGTCGGCACAGCAGGTGTGCAATCATCGACGCTGGAAACAGAAGACAGGTGTGCCCAATCGCCTCCTAGCCTCAGCCATCCCTGCCTGCCCCACATCTCCATGAATCCTGTTAGGCTGAAGGGAGACACAAACCCTCTGGCCACCAACCAAACCTAAGAGCAGGATGCACTCATCGCCAAGTGTTCTGGCTTTCTGTCCCCAGCTGTACTGAGAGTACTGTGTACAGGCTGTGGCCTAAGCACCAACCAGAGGAGTCAACAGGAAGAACTTCTGTCAAGCATGTCTGCTCCCGGGAAAGCCACCTGTGTGGTGGAGGGGCATGGCAGGCAGAGCATCAGAAGTGCCTGTGCCCATGCCAGTGTCCAGATGTCACAGTCTGGGAGTCGACATGGAATCTGACAACACCAGGGTAGCACTGTGCTAGACCTGCAGTGGCCAATGTCCTGCATCCTCGGGGGTTTCTGTTGCCGGTCGGTGAGCAGGACCTAGCATCCAGTCCAGACTGGCTTATGCGGGGTGTTTGCCTGGAGCACAGTGCCACACTGGAGACCACAGGGGGAGTCTGCACAGCTGTCTCTGAGGAGCAAAGTCTGGACCCTAAAGCGCTGCTTGTTGCCAGGGACTTTTAAGAAGTGGATTCTGAGGCAGCCGATCTGGCCGGGCCTGGGCTGACCACTTCTAGCAGCCAGAGGGTCTGACCTGTTCCCAAGCCAGAATCCACAGCCAGGGGTGCCAAGTCCAAGAACAGCCTGGCTCACAGCTCCAGAACATCACTCAGGCCAGGCCCATCACAGCCCCTGGGGCCTGAGTGGAGGCACAGCTCATCTGAGCTGGTGCTTATGGCTTCAGCTACACAGGCCTCAGGGCTCATCTTGTGCTGCATGGATGCAGACCAGAGTGGAGGGCAAGGACCTGAGTGGACCCAAGCAAAGGGTTCGCCTGGCTCCTGGGTCTGTGGTCTTTATTTGCCTCCATTGAAGCCAGGCCCCAGAGACATCTCACACAGAAATGCACCATCTGTGCTGGAGGGAGACCTCATGGCACTATCTGGGCTGCCAGCATGGAGCTGGTCCACATCAGACCTCATGGACATGACCCAGGACTTGGTCATGTAGGCATGCACACCGGCCCAGGGGCCTGCAGAAGTGCCAGCTTGGGCAGGCAGAGGGGGCTCAGGAGCTACCCTGTCCCCATTTGTCCATTACCATAGCTGGTAACAAGGCCAGTGGTACGGCAGCCAGAACAGCGCTGGCCTGCGATCCCAAAGCCTGTGCACTGTGATCCCGCAGGCTGGCTTCACCTGCACTCCTGGCCTGCCACATCTGCTCAGCACAGGCAGTGATGCAGTGCATCACAGCGGCACATTAGTGCTGCTGTGGTTCTGTCCTAGGTCTTCAGGATTCCTGTGTAATGATGCCAGGGAGGTTCCAGGGACCAGCTTGGACCATACCCAGGGCAGCCCCATGGACTGCTATTTTCCCTGGTAACATGATGATGGTGACGGGGGCCACAGGGAACCTCACGGAGCTGAAGTCCGCCTAGTGGCCTGGGTCAGCAGGCCCCACCTCTGTTCTTCCACCCATTCTCTTATACTCGGAGGGCAGAGAACATTGAACTGGAGATAAACAGATCACATCAGCTGCACGTAGTGCTGAAGCATGGCTATGTCTGGCAGGGCAACCTGGCATGGCTCTGGCAGTTATGGGTGTAGCTGAAACCCATGGGTCCTTCTGAGCTATGCTGGGGCTCTGGAAGGCATCTCCTTCCCTGCAGATCCTTGGGGCCAAAGGCTCAGGAAGGGAATGCAGATGTTTGGTAGGGTGGCTACAGGGTTCAGCTCTAGTCCTGGTGTAGATGTGGAACTGTGAGGTCTGGTGGAGTCGTCCCCCTCCTGCCCACAGTGCCCAACTTTCCCTGGGCTGTGCTCCAGACAGTGTCCCTCTGGGCAGGGAGCACCTGCTGGGCAGTGCCAGGGATGACACTGGGGCCCCAGGCAGATGGGCTGGCTCTGAAGTGGGCTGCTCATGCCATCTGGGATGTCATCGTGTAGCAGCCTCTCTAGACCACGGGCCTGGGCATATCTGTGTCCTTGTCTCTGACACTGTCACCCGCCCTACCTACAAACCTCATTAGGAAGGGACTAGAAGGGAGAAGAACAATGAAGGTCTGCAGACGTGGCACACACTTCTCATGAGAATGTCTGAGCCCCTTCCAGATAGGTCCATTTCCTTTCAATGTCCTGTTGGCTCTAGAGTGAGAAACTGGGTTTTGCTTGAACTGGGCCACCAGCCCCATCTTGCTCCCCGCTGCTGGCATCTGATCAGTGGCCCCCAGTGTAACACGAGAGGTAGCACAGCTGCCATGGCCTTGTGCACACTAGGCTGGATGGGGAGGCCAAACTGGGAAAGCAGAGCTTGGCCGAGGTGGGAGGAGCTTCCAGTTACACTCGGCCTGCAGGGAGCAGGTGGAATTTCCCATGGCCTGCCTGGCAGTGCAGTTCCCAGCCCCGAGCCACAGCATCTCAGCCACCCCGCAGTTGTGCATCCTGTCTGTCTGTGCAAGGCAGGGAGGTGGGTGGCTGGCTAGTGGCATGGGTCACTCAGTGGCCTGCATCCTGGCTGGTTGGCTGTGTCCTTGCTCTGAGCCAGGCATGGTCCTCTGTTGACCAGATCTCTGAAGACAGTGGTTTGCTGGCAGTTTGTGTCAGCACCTGGTGGCTACAGGGTTCAGCTCTAGTCCTGTGGGCCACCCTACACCTGGGGGCAGAGGGTGTCACCCTCTGGGAGCCGCATGTGTCCTGGGCCTATGAGCTGCCTCTCAGTAATGCAAGCCCACTCATGCTCATCTCCAGAAGCAGCAGAGAAGAAAGAGCAAGGGAAGGAGACAGAAACACAAGGGTCTCGCGCTCACCACCGAGTAGCACTCCAGCCGTGGCCGTGGCCATCCACCTCAGAAGAAGCAAGGCTGCTATCCTGTCGTCTTTGTTGGAGCCAACTGCTGGCTCTTTAGGGATTTATGAGACAGCTAGATTGGCCTCTGTTTACTCCCTGCTAAGTGAGCTTGTCCACAAGGGATTTCATGAGTCACAGCTGACAAGGAAGGTCTGGCCCGTCCCAGTACTTGGATGGCTTGATCTCAACTACTGTGGAAATGTATTTTAGGAAAAACCCACAGGGAAATGCACCAAAATCAGCATTAGGTGAAGAGACCAAGGGCAGATCTTCAACTTTCCTATTACTTCCTCCAGACTTTTAATAATGAGAGATGCTGTTTTTATGAGTAGGGAAGATATTAAGAGCACATCCATGCTCTTTGTATTTGAAATATCAGTCAAACACTATTTCACCCCAGGAAGCCTTTCACAGATCCAAATTTTCCTCCTCCTGATGGGTTGCAGTTGCTGGGAAAATGAGCTGGCAAACTGAAAACCCAACTCCAGCAGCGTTACCAGGGCCCTGTCCCTCCCTCTGTCCTTCTCATCTCTATTTTAAAGAGTAGGAACCCTGTGAAGTCAGAATGTTCTTTAGGGAATATTAAGCCCTGCTGTGTTCCTTGGGGTGTATGGCTTACCCTGCCTGCCACAGTGGCATCTGCCTGCTCACCTGATGAAGCCACTGTGTTCTCCCCACAGGTGCAGGAGTCTCCTCGGGGGTCTCTGCTAACTCTCCCCAAACATCTGGGGGCAGCACCCTGCCCCCCTCCCAGCATGCCCACAAAGGTGAGGGGCGCCTGGCTGGGTGAGGGCAGCATGGCTTGATGGGAGGGGCCTGCGGGATGTTCACACACTCCCCATCCTGCCAGCAGAGCTCTCAGGCCAAGGACACCTGGCCACTGCCCTGATCATCGCCATGTCCACCATCTTCATCATGGCTGTGGCCATCGTCCTTATCATCATGTTCTACATCATGAAGACCCGGCCCTCTGCCCCAGGTGACAGCCCTCACCCTGCCCTCCCTCCAGACACGTGTCCCTGGCCTGGGGACAGCCTGGCTGCTGACGTGCACCCTCTCTCCAAGCAGCCTGCTGCAGCAGCCCCCCTGGAAAGAGCGTGGACGCCCCTGTGAGCCAGGGTGTGGAGAAGAAGGAGGCCCCAGGTCTGTTCTGCCCTGGGTTGGGGGAAATGGCCAGGGACACCACGCCGAGCATGACCAGCTGACCCTCCCAACCCACTCTGATCCCCTGTAGATGGCGTGGTGATCTTCTCCGAGAAAGATGAGTTTGAGAAGCTGACGGCGACCCCAGCAAAGACCACCAAGAGGTACAAGGCTGGTGGCCTGAGGGGACTCAGCACTGGGTCCCTGGAGAGCTGCTCCTCCTTCAGTGTGCAGGGCTCCATGCATCTCACCCGTGTCCCAGAGCTGCTATTCCCCGAGGTAGATAAGGAGCCCAGTTGAGGGCAGGCAGCTGGGGACTTGAGAGCACAAGCCTGTTCTATACCTGAAGGCAGCAGGGCCCCTGGGTTTTGTCCTCCCGTGTTCTGGGGTGCTCGGCCTGTGGCTTCATGGAGACAGCACACTTTCCCAACTTGGTGACTCCAGAGAGGCCCTGAGGCTGAGGAGGAGGCCATGGCTTGCTTTGCTTCAGGGCTTGGGAGTCCTGTAGCTCCAGGGCTGCAGCCCAGTTACTGGCACATTTGATTCTTAAAAAACATGGTCCGCAGCCAGCTGCAGGAAGTTAGCAGGAACTTAACCCCCGCAGGACACTTTGGGCCTCAGGCAGAAGTCCCTGTGCCCACACATCCTTGAGGGCCCTGCAGTTATGCCTGGCCTCTAGGGCCTGGGCTCCACAGTGTGCTTGGTTACCCTAGCAAACCACCTGCTTTGCAGCTTTGCCTGCTTCCTACCATGACATTGCAGCCAGGGTCCAACACACAGCCCAGCACCCATTCCGTGGCCCTCTGCCCAGCATCCACCCTGTCCAGGCTGGGGAGGGGTGAGCAGGCCTGACCTGACCTTGGTGTCTCCAAGATGCCCCTGGAGCCCCAGGTACTGAAGGTCGTCCCAAGAAGGCTGCTGGGAGGAACAGGGAGCAGCACTGTGTCCTCCCACTTGGCATCCCGCCCAGAGCCACAGGTCACACAAGGACACATGTCATGTCACAGCACTGCCTGTCCACACAGGGCTGCAGGCCACCCTGGATCACATCACAGTACCCAGCTGGCTACACTGGGTAGCAGGCCCCCTTGAGACAGATGTGGCGTTACCCCAGGAAGGATCACTGTGCCCGGCTGGGTTCAGCTTCCTGTCTGGTCAACATGCACCCCTTTCGTCCCCAGTGAGAATGATGCCTCTTCGGAGAACGAGCAACTGCTGAGCCGAAGCGTGGACAGCGACGAGGAGCCGGCACCTGACAAGCAGGGCTCCCCGGAGCTGTGTCTGCTGTCGCTGGTGCACCTGTCCCGGGAGAAGCCAGCCCCCAGCAGCAAGTCGGCTGGGGTAAGGCCCAGCGGGCTCTGCAGTGTCCCCTCAGCACCCCCGTGGGATAAGCTCCAGGATGGGGTGCTCCTCCTAGCCACACCTGGTGCCAGACAGGGACAGGGTGACAGGGCAGACAGAGGGCATGAGCCGTCTCCCTCCGTATGCTGCCTCGTAGGTGAAAACGGAGACAGGCCTTTGTAACAGTGATGTATGGTTATGCACATGTGTACACTATGCATGTATGAACACACAAAAACGACACATGCAGTCAGCCCTTTGTGTCTGCAGTTCCAAACTGATGGGTTCAACCAGTCCCAGACAGAAACTACTAGAACACCAAGCCTGCATGCATTCTAGGTGCAGACTTCCTCCCGTTCCCTGCACGCAGCAGTTCAGTAGCTCTCTGTGTGGCATTTACGCTGTGTTCTGGGAGAGATCTAGTGTGGACAGCATGCGGGGCCACACACAGGTTCTGGGTGAACACTGGGTGCTTCTACACGGGAGACTTGGGCATCAGAGTCCGGGGTTCTAGGGTCCCAGAAGCCCAGGAGCCACCACACACGTCTTCTGCAAACTTCTTTCCACATTTCTTTCACACTGAAACAGGCTCACTTACACACTGTCCAGGGCTTTTAGCTCAGAGCAGGCAGCCCCAGCCCATGTGGCCCTGCCTGGGCACCAGCTATTCCTTCGTACCAGGGCCTCGGCCTCAGCAGTCCCACCCAGCATGGCAGCTGGGGGGAGATGTCCTGGGCCTGGGTCTGGGCAGTGCTGCTGAGGCATTGTGTGACCTCTCTACAAGGCCATATGTGCAGGGACCCTGAGGGGCTTGGCTGTCACAGAGGCCGTGAGATGGGGTTCCTCAACCAGGGCTGCTCGGTGCCCATCCTTGCCCCAGGGCAAAGAGATTGCCTGGCTCTTCCCTTGGCCAACTGGGTCTTACCATTGGTCACTCTGTCCAGAACCCTGATGCCAGCCCACCTGCATGTCCAGTGCAGGTGAGAGGACCCAAGGGTTCCAGCTTAGGCCCGAGGGAAACTCCTCCCTCCTGCAGGCCATGTGTGAGGACCAGCTGCAGTGCCTGGCCCTTGGGCCAGGCCTCCCCTGGCCAGGGCAGAGGTGGAGGCAGGTGAACTTTCAACTCTTGCAGATCCAAAGCCGAAGGAAGAAGATCCTGGACGTGTATGCCAACGTGTGCGGTGTTGTGGAAGGTGAGTGTGCTGGGGCCACATGGAAGACTTGGCTTGATGTGCTGGGAAGCAGGGCCCCACCCACTGTCCCCTGCACCCCTCCCTGACAGGACAGGAACCGTCAGAGCCTGGCAAAGGCGTGGAGCCTAGCAGTGGATCCAGGCAGCTCCGATGCCCACGCCCACTGGCCTGGGCAGTTATCCAGTAGTCAGTCCCTGAGCAATAGGACATGTCCAGGGAATCACATGGGTGATGCCACCTGCCACAGATTTTATGGGGCCACAGTATTTGCAGCTAGGTGCTAACAAGTACCACAGGACAGTGTGTGCTTGTCCCTAGAAGTCCCCTCACCTCTCCTGAGGTGGACAGTGCTGGCCCAGGACTTCCACCTCCTGCCACAGCAGCCTCTCTGGTGTAATGGAGGCATCAAGTGCAGGCAGGTGAGCGGCCAGAGCAGATGTGCCAGCATCTGCTCTAGAGTTTCCCCCATTCCTCAGGGTGAACCCCTCACTGTCAAGGCCAGCCCTCTACCTGACAGGGAGGCAGGAGGAGAGCCAGGCACCCTGATACTCATGGCTTGGGGACCTGGCCAGGTTTTTTTTTTTTTTTTGGTACTGGGGATTGAACTCATGACCTCACACTTGCCAGCAGGCACTTATGCTGCTGAGCTAAATCCCCAGCCCTTCTGGCCAGGTTTCTAGGCCACCTGTGGGATTCAGGGTCTCCCCAGACTCAGCCCTGAGCACAGGGCCCCCTCTGAACACCAGTCACGCTTTCTAGGCCTCAGCCCCACGGAGCTGCCCTTTGACTGCCTGGAGAAGACGAGCCGCATGCTCAGCTCCACGTACAACTCTGAGAAGGCCGTGGTAAAGACCTGGCGCCACCTGGCAGAGAGCTTTGGGCTGAAGCGGGACGAGATCGGGGGCATGACAGATGGCATGCAGCTCTTTGACCGCATCAGCACAGCGGGCTACAGCATTCCTGAGCTGCTCACCAAGCTGGTGCAGATTGAGCGGCTGGACGCAGTGGAGTCGCTGTGCGCAGACATCATGGAGTGGGCGGGGGTTGCGCCACCTGCCTCCCCACCCCCGGCTGCTGCATCCTGAGAACGTCCAGGACTTCCTGTCCTCCCCGCAGGAGCTGGCACCTCTGGGTTTGGCAGCTGCAGAATCCAGGCTGTACGGGGTCATAGTGCACCTTGCAGGAAGCAGCCCTGCCTGCTGCCCCACTGAGGTGAAGGCGAAGCAGCCCTCCAGCCCCCAGCATCTCAGGAACAGGGATTTTATCCACTGACCACCAGGATTCACGTGCTGGACACCCAGGACCAGGGAACCAGATCCTGCAGAACGACAGGTCCCTAAAGAGCGGAGGCTCAGCAGGATTCACCTGCTGGACACTCAGGAGGGGAATCAGACCCTGCAGGTCCCTAAAGGGACCCAGACAGGTCCCTAAAGAGTGGAAGCTCAGCAGAAGGCAGGGGACACTGCGGGGGTGAAGAGCAGGGTAAGGAGGGGTGGGAGGCCACAGATGCGTTCAAGTCGTGAAAGGACACAGGGGTTGCCCGGGCGAGGAAGGTGGCAGCCATATGGCAAACCTGTCCTGACAGAGTGTCCTGGGCTCCCTGGAGGGAGCCTCACTGTACACCAACACCGCTGCCACACAAGGACTGTGTCCTACTCCAGGGACGTGCAAGTCCCAGGCTGGAGACACTGGTGAATGGTCTCGTGGTCCTGGGGCAGACGCCAGCGCATCAAGACACACGGTGGGCCACGCTTCTGCAGGCCGCTCCTCCCAGATGACCCTCTCTCGTCCTTGGCCCTGTAGAACTCGGCCTCTGGTGCACAGTCAGGAAAGGGTGCATCAGCTGGGCCGGAGAAAGCAGCAGACACCACAGGAAAAAGCAACCCAGGGGCTCCACATGGTGAGCACAGTGCAGGCCAGTGAGAAAACCGAAAGACAATGTACACAGCTGATTCCCCACAGTCCCCGCAGCTGTCTGCAGCGGATCCATGCCACCCCACAGACTGCTAAGTAAAACCAGGCCTTGCCCAGAGCTGTTTGTAATTCCAGCACCGCCAGTGAAGAAATGCACGCAGCCCCCCACCATGGGGTGCTGGGCATGTCAAGGGCACAGTGATCTGGGCTGGAAGAGTTAATGTCATCACCCAAGGTCCTGCTGCAGCTGGGTTCCAAAACCCATTAGTGCATCCAGAGATCCACAAGCTAAGGCTCCAGGCCTCGGTTAGGTCTTCCTCTTGGGAGCCCCACATCATGCCCACCTGTGATTAGAGGGCAGGTCACAGGTGAGCAGTGTGCAGGCTCCATCTGAGCCTGCCTTGGCCTCAGCCACTGCTCTGGGCGCCCCACTGCCACACCGTCTGTTTACCTGCAACACCCAAGGTAGGCTTGTGCCGTGGGGATTCTGCCCATTGAGTTCGACCTCGCAGGCCTCCACTGGCTGCTTGCCATGAGACACTACTTTGCAGTACTGAAAGATGTCCAGAAAGCACTTCCAGCAAGGCCAGGGCCCTTAGCAAGTGAAGTCTTAATTGTGAACATGTCTACTTGATTCTATGTACGTAATTTATTAAACTTTATAATCTAAGTAAACACACGACTGAAACACATTGCCACATAAGCTGTATCCATGCTTGTGCACGTGTGCACTGGGGGCTGGGTGGAGACCATGCCGGGCTGCCGGCCAGGTGTGATCAGACTGCAGGATCGGCCACTGCAAAACACGCACTTGACCCGCAGCGTAGGCCACCCCTTGGCCAAAACAAGCATTGTAGGATCCTATAAAAAGCACCCAAGGCAATGCTTCCAAGCTGCCAGGTAGTTCACAAAGCAGTATACCACGCAGCTACTGCTGTGTAACAAACCTGCCCCCAAATGCAGTGGCACGCAATGGTCACTTCTCACCCTAGCTCAAAGGCCAGCAGGGGTGAATAGGCCCTCAGACCATGGCCTCTGCCTACACAGAGACCTTATGGGGTAGCTCTGCTTGGTCTGCCCACATTCTCCCATGGTTGGTGAGCCAGAGAATGCTCTCACCAGGACAGGCCAAGAACAGACCTCCTGAACCTGGGGCCAGGAGGAGGCCTCCCCCAACACACACAAATGGTGGGAACAGCTATCAGTCAGCTGCTGTCACTACAACAGTGCCAAGGGGTCAGCATTTAAAGAGCAAGGTCCATTGTGGCTCATGGTCCCAGGTTGGGCATGGAAAGGCCTGTGGGCCACCATGCTTGGGTGATGGGAGAGGCTGTGGCTAGGCTGCAGGCAGTGGTGGAGCATGGGGCACAACTGTGGCTAGGGAGCAAAAGTGAGGAAGAGTGAGGCAGCAGTCCTCTGAGCACTGGATTGACCAGGTATAATATGACCATTATTAGGGTGTTACCAAGGACCTCAGATTTGAGAGGTTTCAGCCATTAGGATCACAAGGAGGAAGCCCTCTCTGAATCCTCCATACACAGGCTAGGACACACACATGAGGACACCTCCACTACCAGTGTCACACAGAGCAGGTCCCCTGTCTCCATGCACCACTGGGTGATGTATAGTTTTCTGTCTCTGCCATCAAGGCATCTCAGAGGGCCCGTCCTGTGTGCGTCCTCTCCTCCCTCCCTTGGCTACTGTGGCACTGGTGGAGGTGCAGTGTGCAGCAGCAGCCTTCGGGGGCATCTTGCTCAGTAGTGTGTTGAGTGTCCTCTGTTTCCTTCGCGTCTGGAGAGGGCAGTCCTCTATCACTAACATTTCACTCGGCACAGATGCCATGGTCTATTCACCCATCCTCTTGCTGTCCAGGGTCCTGGCTGCAGGATATGGTCTGATCCGTTATATTCCCAGTTAACTATAATGCCATTTATTTCTAAACATTTTTGTAGTGTTTCCTTGCTTTTCTTTATTCTGATCAAGTTCTTTCCCCAAGGCCTCCAGTCTGTCCTTCTGAGAGGGGCCTTACTATACTGCTCAGGTTTCTCGAATGTACAAAGTTTAACAGTATCATGCAGAACAAAGCTGACAGTAATATCATGACCTAGCTTTATATTTATATATTGGTTTTCAGTCACAAATCCAAATCTGACGGCAACCAGGTGAACAAATCAAGTGACCACAGTGGGCTGGGGATGACTCTCTGGGGCAAGATAGTAGGGGAAACCAGGAGAATTCATCTGATTCAGATTACACTAGATTTTTTTAAAAAAAGACATTGAGCAGGGCACAATCCAGTAACAGGTGTAGTACAGGTCTTCCTTTCAAAACACATTTTTTAAAAAAAATTTACAATTGTCCCATTTTTAGCAATGATAATGAAAGTAAGGCCAATCTGTACAAAGAGTTCAGGCTCACTGAAGTGGCCTGGTTATTTCCACACATGCAGCAGGCAGTGACCGGGAAGGAAACCACAGCAGACTTTGGTGTTTTTGCTTGCAACGTCCACAGACGCTCTTTCTTTTATTTTGACCTTAAGAGACATTTTCTTCAAATGAAAAACAAAAGGCTTTTCATTTATTAAGCCAAAAAATAAATCTTCTACTTTCTGGGGTTTTTTTTCTTTTTGTAACAGGGATTGAACTCAGGACCTTGCACTTGCCAGGCAGGTGCTTATGCTGCTGAGCTAAATCCCCGGCTTGTGCTTCTTTCTAAAGCTACATTTTGAAACAACCTTTACATCACCTTGGAATTAGACATTTTCTTAAAAGCATGCCATCTTTTTAAATAATTTTTAAACCCAAAGTACATCTTTTTGCACTATGTATACAGGATTACGGATGTTAACTGGAATTTCTTTCAATAGCCTTGATTTATTGTGAAAACTTAGCAAGTAAGCAATTTTGAATTCTTTTACATACCAGCATATTATAATACAAATTTCTTAATTTTTAAACATACCCTTTCATACAATTATTTGGTGTATGTAGTTTGTAATTATATTATATATTATATATATATATATATATATATATATATATATATATATCTTGTAACAAAATGCCAAAGTAAACTACTATTTTAATCACCAAATAATTTTGTATAAACTTTTGCTATAACTTATTTTTAACAATCATTTTGGATTCCTTATGAAAATTTTATGATCTAGCAGACAATGTTAGCCATCATCTTACTTTTTTTGACAAGGGCAAATATTTCAAGTATCACAGAAGCTAAGAAACTGGGTGAGTTATGCATGCTTGTTGCCTTTTACTCCTGTGACACAAGCACCACGTGATCCATCTTCGCTATAGGCTCTGCTCTTGGGTGAGAGCTGCATTTTAGGGTCTCAAATTGTTCTGCAGAGATGAGTGCAAACTGTCCTTGCCAGAAAACCCAGGAGAAAAATGCACACTGACAATTCTTTAGATGTCTGTATTTTCATTTTATGAGCACGTTGCCTAAGTCATGTGAATCTGAAAGCATTTAGTGTTAGTTTCCATTTTTCTGGGAGGAAGTCTGATTTATAAAAGCCTTTCTTCTCTTTAGGGTAAAGTCTTTCCACAGGAACCGACAGGACAGCTGTTTAGGATGAGAACTCTCTAAAAAGCAATACTTTTAGATGCAAAAACCCAAGTCACCAAAGAACCTACTTGCCCTCACAGCCAGCGAGCTTCGATGGCCCTGCACCCCACGGTCCCCGGGGAGGTGCCAAAGATGCTGCTCCCCTCAAGACCAATTTCCCCGCAGCTGGTCCAGGAGGGTGACGACGGCAGTAAAGGCTCCAAA
Organism: Dolichotis patagonum; assembly: GCA_004027295.1. NCBI lineage: Eukaryota > Metazoa > Chordata > Mammalia > Rodentia > Caviidae > Dolichotis > Dolichotis patagonum. The sequence goes on from PVJX010006640.1 coordinate 17,263, forward strand.
ACCAGAGCTTCCCCTGACAAACCGATCAGACAGGAGCAAGTGAAATGAGCATTGCTTCCAGGGGGCCGCGAGCCACAAAAAACGGGCACTCGGGACCAAATCTACGGGAGCCACAATTCAAGGAACTGATTGTTGTAAATGCTCTTTCCTGTCAGCCCCAATCTAGAGGGAAAGGGAGAGGAGGGAGAAAGGCAGGAAACCTTTATTTCATCCTCCTTTTCTCAACCAGGCTGTAAGAGAATGAGGTGCATGGCTGGGGTAAGATGGCTGCGTCCCATGGCGGCAGAGCGTGGAGACAGCAAGGACTGGGGCGGTGGGCTTGGCTGAGGGTCACAGACATTGCGCAGAGGACCCTGGCGGGCGCTGGGCTGTCTGGTCACGAGGCAGCAGCATGCAGGAGCAGATGCTGACCGGCCAGAAAAGGACGGCTGGATCCGAAGTCTATTTTTGATGGACTAGCTCAAGTGACCGCTCAGATGGCCAGTTTTACCAATACCTTGCAGGGCAGACTTTTAATATTTCATTTGTCCTTGGCATATAATCTCCAGATCACATTTTGGGTAAAGCAATTTCACGGTGGCTTTAAAAATGAACACCCTTGGACCTGAAGCAAGGTCAGCAGATTGCTGTACCTGCTGGTTTCAAACAAGGGCCTAAAGAGAATTCTTTCTGTGGTCTGTTGGCCATTTCAGAACTTTGGAAATGGGATGGTCAATTCATCAGAAAGAAATAGCAGGTATGGCGAACTTTGGGGGACCTGCAGGGGAGGAACCCTGGTGCATCAGGACCTGCACTGTGCGGTTGACTTGCGGTACGGGAGAACAAGGAGCTCCACCCCTCTGGGGGGCAGCTGAGAGTGTGGCAGATTTTCAGCGGCCTGAAGGAGAGAGACCCTGGCGCTCAGGACCTGCACTGTGTGGTTGACTCGGGGTGGCGGGAGAACAAGGAGCTCCTCCCCTCTCTGGGGAGTGGATGTGAGACTTGAGCTAAGAATCAAACATCTCATGTTGTCCTGTCCCGTCCTGTGTCCCTCCCCGCCCTTAGCAAGTGGGAGCCAGTAAACTACACATCTTGTGAAAAGATTGGTATGTTATTTAGTATGAGCTCCCTATATGCAAAGGTATGGACAACCATTTGGAAGAGAACGTGAGACAATATGACAGATAGTAAAGATCTTGGGTTGTCTAGCTTTGAAATTTATGCTTTCTTATGTCCCGTTCTGTTCTGTTTTGTTTAATTTTACCCCCTTTAAAATAAAATTTTATATATATATATGAGAGGGGAAAAGAAAGTGCTCAAAAGCATATAACTGCATGTATGTTTAAGCGTGTAAGATAGATGACATTACTGTTTTTGTTAGATTGTTGAGAATTGTTAACAGTCTCACTGTTTGAATGTCTACTTTGTATGCTTTAATTTTGTAACATGAATAACTATTTCCAAGGATGACAGTATGTAACTTATCAAGTGGCGGATTTCTTAGTGTGTTTTTGTTTTGTTGTTGTTCTTTTATCTTCTGCCTTTGGAATTCTGTATTGTTGCTACCCTTTTTCTGTTTTGTTTGGTTGTTTTGTTTTTTTTCTTTAAATAAAATTTAAAAAAAAAATTAAAAATGAACACCTGCCCCCGCCTTCTCAGCATCAGAAGGGTTGTTGCTTCAGGTGTGTCTACACTTACCAAGGACTGGCGGCTTGACGAGAATCCTTGAGAAAATCTCCAAGCAAGCTTCGGACACAGCACCAGCACCTCTGGTCTGTTTCCATTTGTAACAGAAGGCTTCTACCTTACTTGGGAAAGGCTCAGACATTTTACAAATATCGGGGTGTAGCTCAGTGGCACAAGCTTCTGTCTGCCAAGCGTGAGGTGGTGAGTTCAATCCCCGGTACCAAAGGAAAAAAAAGCTTTTCCTTGACATTTTATGAATATCTACTATTCATTAACCTAGCAGTACTGAGGAGTGAACTCAGGGTCTTTACACTGAGTGACATCCTGTCTTTTTTTTTTTTTTTTTAATATTTTTGAGACAGGGTCTCACAAAGCTGCCAATTTACATAGGCTGGGCTCAATGTATGACGCGCCTGCCTTGCCTCCTAGGTGATCACCACCATGCCAGGCATTTATCAAAAAGATTTCTTTTTTCTTTTTCTTTTTTTAATCTTTTTTGAGGTAAGTTTTCACTATATGGTTCAGGCTGGCCTTGAGCTCACTTTGTAGCCCTGGCTAGCCTCGAACTCTCAGCAATCCTCATGCCTCAGCCTCCTGAGTGCTGGGATTACTGGGATTACAGGTGTGTACCACCATGCTGGGCTAAGAGGAAACTGTTAAAGCAAATGGAGAAAGGTTCCACAAGTTGTTCTCAAACAACTACCTTAGGTATCAGGGTGAAAAGTCAGTTTCTTGGTAATGTCCTCAAAGTAATTGCTACATGGTTGCAAGGCCCTGTCATGGAGGCCAACAGTAACAGGACACCTGGGTGTTTTGGGGCCCCCTATACCGTTCCAGTGAGTGGCTGGTCTCTGTCACTGCCACTTTAGTGCAAGTCTTAGTGAGGCAGTGTCCCCAGCTTCCAGGCCTGTGTCTCCATCTACACTGCCGCATCAGTTTGTTGATACCCACAAGACAACTCACTGCAGTTCTGACTGGGATTAGATTGAAGCTACCAAGTCAGCTGGGATGACTGACATCTTGATAATACAGAAAAGCTTCCCACTTACCTAAGTGTTCTTTGACTTCATCAGTTTTCCTTTTATGGAACTTTTACACATTTATTGGATTTGGATCTGAACACTTCATTTTGGGGAAGTTTATGTGTTTTTGCACATTTACCACACACCCTATAACCCTGCTCTGTTTACTGGTTCCAAGGAGGGCTTCTCCTGCTGATTTCTTTCAGGATCTTTTTTAAAGACAACAGTTGCCTCTGAACAAAATCACTCTACTTTATCTTTCCCAGCCAGCTCCGTGTTAGCCAGGACTCTCAGTGCGGAGCTGCTCCTGGCCTGGCTCCCATCTTTGTGGACAGCTTCTAGTTACTCACCACTGAGGGTTGTTTATCTGGGAGTTTCCTACAGAAGTCCCTCCCAGAGCTGAAGTTCTCCTCTATTCCTAGGTTACAGACAGTTCTTATCACGAATGGCTCTTGCATTTTTTAAAAAACGTTTTTCTGAATCTGTCACTATGATCATGTGATTTTTATTCTTGAACCCGTCACACGAGTGCTCATCCTGACTGACTCTTCAGGACTGGCCCGCCGTGCCTCCCGAGTGGCCTTGCAGGTCACAGTGTGTGTTGTGATGTGGAGACCATGCTTGAAGACTTGCGCTGTGGTTGGGTGCAGCTCTGGGCCATGTGTGCTTGGCCTGGCTCAGATCCTCAGCACCGTGAAAGGAGAAAAGGGCCTTAGAAAATACACACTTTTGCATCCAAATGGAGTATTTTGCTATGTTAGGAAAACAGTTTATCTGTTCCCTCTTAAGCACCGATTTTATTCCAAATAATCACATAATTTTAAGAGAGAATTTTCATAAGACTTTTATAAAAAGTAATGCCAGCGTCATAAATTCTGGAAATGCCATCTTGTACATTCATATTACCTTAAAAAGTATTTCAAAAAGTCCATCGTGTCTATAGATTTCATTTACCAAGTTGAAAAAAAAATCTTCCTAGTTATCTGTCATGATAAATGATGTTACTGGTAGCTTGGTAAAATTGCAGCTACTTCGCTGATTTTTCCCTTCTACAGATAGGCACCAGATAAGTACCACAGACACAGACACAGACACAGACACAGACACAGACACAGACACAGACACGGGCCAGCCTAGCGTCCTGCGCTGGAGGCCGGGCCACCGCCCTTCGTCAAACCCAGATTGAACAGCGTGGAGTTCAGGTTGATGCAGAGGAAGGCGTGCTCTGGGTGTGTCGTGCGCTGTAACTCCTGAAGCATCAGGTGAATGGTAAAAAGTTCGAAGAGCTTCTTGTTACTCCTGCAGGAGAGCCAGTATATTATTTCTTTACACACACTTAGGAGATCCATCTACTGACCCTGAGAGGTCACTCATGAGTCAGTGGAGGAATCAGCATTTCTTTCCTTCTAGAACAGCTGACTGAAGGGTTGGGGTGTGGACACAAATCAAACAGGCTACTTGAGAGGTTGTGTTCAAAAGCCGAGGTAAGAGTTGGCGTTTTGCGTTTTAGTCTTGACGACTGCTGGGGATAAGAGTCAGCAGCTGGGCGTTTGGAGCGAGCTGACTTTGGCAGAGGCCTGGGGCTGCAGACTGGCAGGCACAGCTCCACAACGTTCTACCTGGGGAGGCTGTGCTCAGCTCCAGGTCCCTGGAGGGAGACCACCACGTGCCTTTGCTGACCACCTGCTTACACACGAGGTCCCGCTTGGGGTGCTGCTGTTTCCTGCCCTCCATTCAGGCTCTACCCTGGTCCTTCCTCTAAGTCTGCAATGAACCTGAGCTACAAAATGCATCAGGCAGAGTGGCATGCTCTGGTTAAACAGTAACATGCATGTTGGGGACACTTTTTAGATGTCATATGAAAGAAGGGAGGGGTAAAAACAATTAAATCTGGGTAATGTTACCACAGCCATTGGCTCCCTGGCCTGCAGGTAGTTACTGATCTCAGGTCAGCAGAGTTGAGGCCCAGTCTGCAAGCCAAGTGCAGCAGGGTGCCAGGATGCTGACTTGATTCCAGAACAGGACTAACCTGGTGAGCTGAGAGTATCAACCATGCACACTAGGTTGGTGCCAGTGGGGCTCATGCACCCACTGCCCCCATCTGTGAGTCCCCTGAAAGTGCACTATGCTCACTGCCTAGGAACAACTCAGCCTGGGGAGATCCTGGGTCAGGGACAGGACCAAGAGACAAGGTGAACCAGCATTGGAATCACTCTGTGAGGGGTGGCTGTCTAGATCTACCTCGAGACTACCAAATTCAAGTAAAACAAAGCTTGAAATCTATGCCCTTCATTTATAATTTAAAAGCTGGTCCTACCAATGTATGAGTCAGAGGAGAAGGAGGAGAGAGAGAGCCCCTGTTCCTTAGAAGAAAACCCAAATAAGTGGAAGGAAGCCTCTAAATGCCCTAAATAAACCCAGATGCTAACATTTAAAATCACTTTGCCTGTTTCATTCTCATTCCCTAACTTCCTTCAGCACATTAAGGAGGAATTATAAAATAGTGATCACCCTTCCGATTTTCACATGTGGCACCAGCGAACATCTGTTCTGCCACTATTTTTAGTTGCTAACCCTGGTTTTAGGGCTATGGGGTGTAGCTCAGTATCTAGCGCTTATCCAGTGTGTAATAAATAGTCTCCAGGTTCAATCCCCAGCACCTCAAAACACAAGCAACCTGCTCTTAATTTTATACACCATTATATACTATCTATTGTTAAATACTGGTCTCAGATAAGCATTAATAGTCATGAATCTTAATTTTCTGTATACATAGATTGGAAATTTTGATTTCACAATCCAAGTTGAGCTGGTTTGGAATTCATTAAGATCCAAATGATCACAATAAAATATACATCAATAAAAAAATGTTAGAAATACAAAACTCTTACTTGATTTTTGAAAGTTTCTGTAGAATAATACTGAGCTTTTCTAGGATCTGAAGATCAAGCTTAGGGGTTCGAAGCAGCACAGAACAAGTACGAAAAAACAAAGAGTTGCTGCAGGCTTCCAGGAAAGGCTGCAGGGCTTCTGCAAAACAAACCACCAATCTTTGCGTCAGGAGCAGCTGTGAAGGAGTTCAAACAAAAGCAGAACTACAAAGGCGGTTTATAAACATGAGCCGCAGTTCCATTCTTTCATACTTAGACTTTGAGGGGAAATTATCATTTGAAAATTTAAAACATTCACTGTCTCTCACTATAACAAAGGGAAGAAATTATTTTCCCTAATGTCAGACTTCTACTAGACAAAGTTCAGTGGAAACCCACTGGATTTGTGAACACAAGGGGTTCTAGGATGGGGGAGATGAAAAGGGGATGTAAAAAGGATCAAGGTGCAATACAGGTACCTGCTTCCCACAATAGATGTAGTCATTATTGATTGACGCACACATATACTAGCAAAATTCTTTAAATCCCAAGTTTGAAAAAAAAAAAGAGAGTGAAAGCCTTTCCTTTTCTTTCTCTTTCCTTCTCTCTCTCTCTCTCTCTCTCTCTCCCCCCCCCTCTCTCTCCCTTTCTCTCTCTCTCCCTCTTTCTCTTTTTGAGACAGAGTCTCACTGTGTAGTTCAGGCTGTCCTTGAGCTCACTACTCCAGGTTGGCCTCAGACTTGCATCGACCCTCCTACCTCTGCCTCCTGCGTGCTGGGGTTACAGGTGTGTACCATCAGGCCCATAATTTCTTTAACAAGCTCAGAACTAAGCTCAGTTTTGATAAATGGCAATGAGAGTTTTTTGTAGTTGAAAAACAAAACAAAACTGTAAATCTAGGGATTTTTTAAAAACTAAAAACAAAATAATTTTTTTTTTGATACTGGGTATTGAACTCACAACTGCATGCTTACAAGGCAGGAGCTTATGCTGGTGAGCTAAACCTCCAGCCCTTAAATTTTAAAACCAGTCATTAAAGTCAGACCGGGTATGCACATCAGCAATCCCAGCACTCTTGAGGCTGAGGCAGAAGGATCACTGCAAATCTAAGGCCAACCTGGGCTAGTGAGTTCAAGGCCAGCCTGAATTGCATAGCAAAACCCTGTTTCAGAAAGACAAAACAAAAACAAAAACAAAAACAGTAACAAAACCCTAATAATTAAAATTAAAAGGCAAAGTCCTAGAAAAGAGAACAAGCAAATCAAAAGATATATGCCAAACTTAGGAGAAAGGTGTTCTTTTTTAATGTATCTACCATGACTGATAGAATTACTCTAAAAGAGCTCTTATAAGTCAATTTTTAAAACTGTATCTAGTATTTTCAGTAATGTAGCACACAAAAACTTTTCCAGTAGAATAGTCAAAATAATCTCAATAAGAATAAAATAATTGGAATTTGTCAATTTTTACTAAAGCTCTTAACAGCATGTGTATCCTTTGATTTAGCTTCTCTGCCCCTAACAATAAGTCCGATAGATGTATGCACACAACTGTTTATGAATATGAACCAGTTTAAAAGCCCTGTTATTATTACAAAATAACATAAAAATGCATTTAAAGGTGTGAGTCACTAGTACTGGCTGCTAGAGAAAAACTTGCAAAGAAAAAGCCCAGAAAATGTTAAACCATGGCCTTATGAATGCTCTCTTGCTGTGAAAAGCTTCCAGAAAAGTCGGGATTGCTCCCACGAAGGGGGAGGCCTGGTCCAACACAGAGAAGTCACGCTGCCATCCACGATGCAAGGAGGCCGAGGCCAGCAGTGCAGCTGCTGCTCAGGTGCGGCCTGCGAGGGGCAGTGATGGAGCTCAGCTCCAGGCTGGCTCTGCCCACCTCATGGGCCTGGGGCTCCCCACACCCTTCCCTCAGCACAGCCTCGCCGACTCTGGACCAAAACCGACCCTGGACCGAAAGCGCTGCACTCCCAGGCAGGAAACAACTGATCCTCCCCAAAGCTGTCTCTCAGGACAGCAAGGGCAACGGAGGACTGAGGGGTATAGCAGCCAAATCCCAACTCTCTGAGTGTGGTGCCCACAGCAGCGGCAGCGCACCGGACTGAGGACTGCTCCACGCCAACAGCCGCCAGCCTGGGAGGATAAGTGCGCCTGTTCCTCCACAGCTGTGGCCCTGCAGCTCACCCAGTCACGCCTGTGTACCACTTGTGAATGACTCAACCTCTGTCACACTTTCCTTTTTGTTTTTCAGAGAAGGTCATATGCAGCTTACACAGGAAGTAGCCCAGGCTGGCCTCCAACTCTTGGCCATCCTCCTGCCTCAGCCTCCCTAGTGCTAGGATTGTGGTTGTGTGCTCTGCATCCAGCTAACAGAGTTCTTAAAGATTGATAACTTAGGTTACAGACACAGTATACAGTATACAAGCAGGATTATAAATACACTGACCGAAATTTCAACCTGCTTCATTAATTACATAGTTTCTTATTTCATATACTGAGACATGTGATCCATGTGAACTGTACGGAAGAATTTACTACGACATGGCCAGAGGAACTGAAATCAGCACAGAACACCTGCAAGTCATAATCAGTTCACTGACTGGGGCTTCTGCTACTGAATAGACCTGTGGTCCACACAAATGCGTTACATTATAAAGCCTAAAGCACACAAGAAATTTATGTTCACTTATGTGCAGACTACAAAAGCAAGAAAATGTCCTTTAAGTTACTTGCGTCTTAGCTGAACATACACACATTTGAAGACCACAAAGTACTGAAAAATTTAATCTGAAAAGTACTGAACAGTTTAGTTTCCAGTACTGCAAGAAAAAATGAAATAAAATTCTAAACACTGCCAAATAAAGGTGAAGTCATGTCTTTGCATAACTTCTGTAAGGGATAAAAGCTAGGACCATCCAGAGATCTGAACCTATTAGCACCTTCAGGCAGTGACAGCTGTAAATGTCTTTTTTACTTGCAAGCCCATCTCTTCCTGAGAGCTGTGCTCTGGGACCCTGGTATGAGTTAGGCTACAAGGTTAAAACACCAGTTTTATCTTTTTTTTTTTAGTACTACAACTTCAAATCAATTCCATTTAAGCTCAGAAGAATTTCAATGTGAATGAACTTGATGTCACGGATTGTGTCCTCCTAAAACCTGCTGCTTCTTTGGATGACAGTCAAGTCACAGTGCTGGAACCTTGCCCAGGGCTCAGCCTGGCAGCTCCCAGAATGTTGTGCTAGAGCCCCACCCAGGATGGAGTTAATAGGTGGGACTTCTAGGAGTGATTCTGTGCCACCCAGAAATGTGCAATGTGGGTGTCAGCGGTCTCCCGGTTTCTCTGAAGCAGCAGACAGTACAGCAAGTCCCCAAGCCAACCCAGTGCTGGGGGGATAGGGCACAGCTGGAGTGCCACTAAGAGACCACAAAAAATTAATAACTGAAACAGAGACGCTGCAGCAAGCCCATCCTTGAGAATAACTACATATAATGGAGAAAATAAAACTAATATGAAGCAAATGAGCAAACTTTGGTCATAGGACAGAATTTAAAAATACTCACCACAACTTTCAAGTCAGAGAGTGCAGAAGAGAGAATACAAAGGCAATAGGGTTAAACTCTCACCTGGAAGTCAGCCAATGCTTTCTGAAAGGGAGGGAGTTTCATACAAAAAAGAAATGGTCACAGTGGAAGATTCTGAGGCCACAGAGAATGCCTGAGGACAGCGAAACCCCCTTAACACACACATGTAGGGTGCCCAGTCCTTCCCACTAGAGGCTCCTGAAGACGCTCGCCTGGCAGCCGCCTCTTCCAAGCTTCCAGGCCTGGCCACTTGAGGCAGCTTGGATGAGGGAGTTCACGGAACACATGCTATGACAGAACCAAAACATGGAAGTTTTTAAATTTCATTTCTGAATGAAGGAAGCCAGAGTGAAAATTCCCTTTATTTTTCCTTTGAAATGCATTTCATTATACAATAAAGGTTTGTGTTTTTGCCTGTCTGTCCATTCTCCCATCTTTTCACCTGACCACAGCCATAGGAAGATGTCTGAAACTGTGTTTACCTAGTGCTAACACCGCTCCTTTCTAAATCATGACATTTGTGGGTTTTAAAAAATTTTATGACTTCTGTATTTTTAGTTCTGAAAGTTTAAATTCAATTATTAAGTTCTATTTCTCGTTAAATAATAATTGTGTTGCAGCTGTCAGCTTTCTCATAACAGGGATGAGAGCCCCGACATCCTGACTCAGAGGACAGGGTGGGTTCGAGGCCCGACCAGGCCAGGCTCCGGGCGGAAGTGTGTGGTGGAAGGGAGAGGTCTGGTCTGGCCCAGCTCAGCCTGGCAGGGAAGCAGAGCTGGGAGAGCCAGAGAGGAGGGCACCAGGGATCACAGCCATGGCCAAGACACAGCCCCACCCGCCTGCACGGCTGCCCTCAGAGCTGTCCCCATTCTCTCCCCAGCAGCTTTGTGCTTTCCAGTGCTGTGTTCAGGTTGTACCCAAGTTGATTCCTGTGGAGGGCACGAGACGGGAGGCAGTGTTGTCCTTCTGCATCTGGAGATCCAGGTTCCCCAGCACCACTCACTGAAGAAACTGTCCTTTCCTGCTGTGTTGTCTGGACACTGCTGTCACAGAGTCAGTTATCAAGGTGCTGTGTTCAAGTCCCAGCCCCTAAATAAACAACATGCAGGGACTTTTTCTGGTCACTGTGCTGCCCCACCATCCTGTCTGAGCGCCATGCTGCTCCAATTACTACAGCTTTGTGTGATGCTCCCAAATCCAGGAGTCTGCTGCCTATGGCTTTGTTCTTGCCCAGGACAGCTCTGGCTGCCAGGGTTGCCTGTGGCTCCACATGGACTTCAGGAATGTTTTTTCACCTTTGTGAAGAATGACGAGGGGTCCTGAAAAGGCCTCCAGTGAGTCTGCAGGTCACTCTGGGCAGCCTGGACACTTCCGGGATACTGACTTCTCTCATCCAGGAACATGGCATCATCACTTATTTATCCATTTATTCAGTTTCTTACATTTATGTTGTACGGTTTTCAGTACATGAGTCTTTTACCTCCTTGGTTAAATCTGCTGAGGTTTATTTGTTTGATGCTATTATGTAAATGGGATTTTTTAAAATTTATGTTTTGTAAAGCTCCTTTTTCAAATAGTTCATTAAAATATAGAAATACTGCTGACTTTTATACGCTGACATGGTATCCTATGACTTTATGGACTCTCCTTAGCCATTCTAACTGGAATTCTGGCCTGTAGTTTTCAGTTTCTAAGTCAATGTGTGTAACACAGACTTTGCCATTTAAAGTCCACTGCTCAACAGTGCGAAGAGCACTGATGCTTACCCTTTCACGCGGCCTCACCCCTGTGCCACCCCCCACCAGAACTCCTCACCCTTTGGGACTGCAGCTGTCCTCAGGGAGAGCACGGCCTCCCTCCTGCCCTCGGCCTGCCTTCCCCAAGGTGGCTGTGGGAGCCCACACTGGCCCCCATGCCTGTTGTTTCACTGAGCACAGGGCCTTCACGGCATGTGCCACAGTTTCGTTCCTTTCTAAAAGCTGCATAACAACCCACTGCACCACTGCTGTCAAGATTCCATCTCTGCTGTCTGAGGGACGGGGATTTCGCTCCTGGAAAGTTCCATTCCCCGCAATTACTGTGCGATGACGCAGGCTGGGGCTGGGCCAGGACTCCCTGGTTGGCCTCCCACCTGCGTCCACGTTTGCCGATGCTGGAGTTGACGGGAGGTTGCCGGAAACAGGAGCAGCCTTCAGGCATGTAAGAGTGTTGGATAGGAGATGTGGAAGGAAAGAGTGAAAGCGGCCAGGATTCGGCATGCACGTCACCAATTCCCCAGGACAAATGTGAGGATTATGTGTCACAAACATATTCTCATAAAAAATAAAGTGAATGTATAAATAGTTTAAGTATTTAAGAAGACAGTATTTTTAGGAAATAATAAAACCTACTCCGGGTGGAGATTTTGCTCTGGACCACCCAGCAAATGAGGGGCAGCCCCAGAGCACAGGCCAGTCACTCCTGCTCCTTCAGAAAGAAGAGTCTCACAGTGCCCAGGCAGGCCACAAACTCCTGGGTTCAGAAGACCTTCCTGTCTCAGTCTCCTGAGTAGATGGGACCACACACAGCTGCCACATCAGCTTTCCCTTTTATAACAAGGACAAAAGTTTCCTAAAAACTCTCAGCAGACTTCCGACAGGCACTGGCACCTATGGACCTCACATACCTCATGTGTGCAGCGCGTGTGGCTGCCCCTAGAGTGAGGAGGGCAGGAGAGGACTTTGGGGCAGAAGCCTGAGGACAGGTGGGGGGAGCGGCTGCAGTCTCTGTTTCAGCTACTCCCTGAGATAATCCCAGTGCTTTTTTCAAGTCATGATATTTGACATAAATTCCCATTTTGTCAGATTGGCGGAGGGCATTTCAATCTTCAGTTTGAGAAAGATTACCTGAATAATCAGTCTCAGCACCACACCCCCACAAATCTACCTAACACGTGCAGAACGCTGGGGATGCGGCCAGGGAAATAACTGAACACCGACCACTGAGATCGTTGGAGGGGACTGCTACCTGAGTGCTGCTGACATTCCCGAGCACGGCTAGTCAGCAGGTAGCACACACTCGCTTTGTAAAGACCCTGTGCACACTTGGCCCTCAGCTGTCGGGAACAAGAACATACTATGCTCCTAAAATATTCAGAACCTACGCCTGTGTTTCTCAAGTATCAGCTATTTTAATCTTTTCAGAATTCAAAGGCAAGAAATAATCAGAATAAAATCATATTTTAAAAATCCTCCGGCCAGAGGTTTAGTTCAGCGGCGTAAGCGCCTGCTTGGCAAACACAAGGTTGTGAGTTTGATCCCTGGTGCCAAAAGAAACAAACAAACAAACAAACAAAAAACCTTCCTACTTTCCTTAATTCTGGTATTAACATGCTATCATATGGGACCAATGTGTTATTTTTAGACAGCCAGATTTTATTTCTAGTTCTTGAAAGAGTTTTGCCTAGAGTAAATTACAGGACATCATGGCAGTGGGAGTCTGAATCAGGCGATGTTTACTCTGAGGTCACTTCCTGCTCCCCCAATTGCAACTTCCTTTTTCGTTTCCTAGTGCACTCGAAAAGAGTTCCAATCAGCTCCACGTCATCAATGCCCGCCCTAAGTACCACCCCCGGTTGTATGTATATCCCATACCGCACGTTCGGGTCAGGGGAAGCCAGACCAGAGGAAGCCAGACGGCCTATGGTTGTGGATTCCTCTCCGAGTCCTTGGAATAAAGGCTACTTTTTACTTTTATATTTTTGCTCTTTTATTGCGCGGAAAATGCTAACAGTTCTGATTCAAAAGCTACAAATAGCAACATCCCATGTCAACCAGTAACTTCAGTTTCCCATCCTTCAAAAAGGAGTAAGAGTCAATGAATAAAACAAAACAAAACAAAACAAAACAAAAAAACAAAAAAAAGTAACAGCTTGAAGAGCCACACAAGTAGTCCCTAAATCCTGAGTGCCGCCTCCCCACTGGAGCCTCCCTAATGGAGAAGACAGCAGGGCTGGGGCCCAGGGGCAGCTCCGCCCAGGCAGTGGTCTCTACTGGGTTCTCCCCATGGCTCCTGGCCTGCCACTCTCCCAGGTTCACTCCCCCCACCATGTCTCTGTTCCTAGGAACCCCAATGTTTGCCTTCTTCTCTAACCTGAGACAGCCACTGCAACCCACTTCCAGCTTTGGAACCCCTCCCTCGGGGAGGGCTTCTTGCTCTTCTCCACTCTTCTTTCCTGGAGATGACGTGTGTGTTCTCCTCCACTGCACGGACCTAGCCATGTGTCAGTACACAAATCACTTCCTCAGGGTCACTGGCTCCCCACCTAGCAGATGAAAAGTGAACAGTGGGGCACTTCTCTACCCTGGGGTTCTTTCATCAGCAGTATGTGTGACTCCCCTTTATTATCCTGACGTGTCTACAAGCAACAGAAGCTAGTCACACTGACTTTCAATCAACACAAATCCCAAAGAACGAATGACAAGAAAAGGGATTTCGAACACAGTAATATCATTTCAGGGTACCCACACATGGAGACAAGTTTGCTGTGCGACACAAGGATGGTGTCAGACTTCGCTCCTGTCTGCAGAATCTGCAGGACACCAAGGGGCCACAAGACCTGTCAGGACCGACAGAACCTGCACCCTAACTGAGAAGAAAACCTGAAAGGCCAGTATGGTGGACTGATAACAAGCCCCCAACACCACATCCTCATCACTGAACCTGCCCAAAGTCCTGCCAGTGAGCCAACTATCCTGCCTCAGCTGGCATAAGTGTCCTCACTGAGAGGAAAGTAGAGAAGGACTCTGGCAAGAGCCCTGGATTCTCCTGGCTATCCACTCAATCCACTTTGTAGGAACCCGGAACCTCAGCTGGGTGCAAACTTAAGACACCTGCCCGTCTACCCGGAAAATCTGGTGCAGCCCCACCGTCTCCCCAGGGAGGGAGGTGCACGTGTCCAGATGCCAGCTTTCCCAGAGACCAGTCTGAGGAGAACTGGATCCAAGCTGACAGAACCCAGGGAGCTCTGCCGCCCCGCAGCCACACAACGCACCCCACCTGACTCTGGGAGCTCGAGAGGCAGCTTGTGCTGCAGCCTACCGTGCACCCCCCCCACCATGGGGGAAGAACACCTGGCACACTCCAGCCTCCAGGCCACCAAAAGAAGCACGGGGTGGGGGGTGCTGACAGGACAGTCAAGGGTGACAGGTGGGCACCCAAGGGTGCACACCTGCAGAATCCCTGGTGGTAGATAGACCAGGAGTGTCCTAGGAAAGGCGGTCGGTGGCACAGTCACTCTAAGATTCAGACAGGAAAGAAGGAAAAAAGAGCCAGACATTTCCCCAAAGGAGGAAAACAGCCACCAGAAGTCACCCTAAGGGAATGGAAATGCATGATCTACCACACAAAACCCAAAATAACCACTTCCAAACAAGTTCTGTGTGGCTAAGCTGGCCTCCACACAGTCACTCACAGAGAGCGGGAGCAAGCAAATGTCCACCAGGCCAGCCTGGTTAAACAAATGGACTTCAACTGAAGAAGATATGTACTGGCATGAGGGTGATGTACTGATGTACTGGCATCTTCAAGCTGCAGTGCCAACAATAACGTACAGCATTCTATAATTCTTACAGAAAGGAAAAAATGAGAGCAAAACAGACAGGTGTCTACCAGGGAGAGAAAGGAAGACTTTTCCCTTTTGCACCTTTGAAATTATGAGCTATATGAATGGGTTACTTTTTAAAAGTACACACAATTTTGTTTTAAAAATACTTATTTTAAAAAAATAATATAGGCACACACCTGTCATCCCAGCACTCAGGAGACTGAGGCAGGAAGGCTGCTGCAAGTTGAGGCCAGCATGGGCTGCAAAGTCAGTTCAAGGCCAGCCTGAACTGCATAGTAAAACCCTGTCTCAAAAAGACAAAACAAACAAACAAACAAACAAACAAAAAACCTTACAAAGCCAGAGAACTCTAATTGTTTCGAAAATATAAATCAGAGTACCTATCACCTATATTTAATTATTTGACTCCTCAGTATTTCCTGCCATTAATCGGCACCTGAAGCTTTACTCCAGTCACACTCACTGTGCATCTGGTTTCGTCTGCTCCACAAGACATCACACCAGGTTTCCTGCTCTGGACAGAGAATTGAGTCTGTGAAATGAGGTACCACTGTATTTAGTTTTCCTTCAGCTACAAGGAGGATAAATTAATTTCCACTAGCAAAGTCAGGAAAATTTGCTTCTAACAGACATTTGTGTCTGGTAGGACTATTTTTCTCATAATTAGCAAACTTCTAAAAAACAAGATGGAAACCTAGTCACTTAAACAAGGAATCTTCTCTTTGTTCTACTCCTTGCATTATTAATTGAGGTACCAAGTTCCAAATCCCTCATCTGGACAGTCAGACCCACATCTGAACCGCCATCTGAACCGCCAGTCCAAAAGCTGAACACACTGATAAAACAGCAGACAACATCTGATATGTGGAACAGGTAAAAACCAACCCGGAAAACCTAGTCACAGAGCTACAGTACAGTGAGCCTGAATTGCAGAGCTGAAGACCATGCTGTACTGTCTTAGTTTGCCCTCTGTCCAGCTGTGAGATTTCTGGACACCTGCCTAATTTCCCTACGCCTTGGTCCCCTATCAGCCTCCTGCATGGGATGCTGAGAAAGCAAATCAGCACCACAGAGAGAAGTGTGCTGCAGGTGGTTCCAGCCCCTGACCACCTCTCCAGTGGCACACCGAATTGCACCAAGCCCACAGGTGCTGACTGCCAAGTGTGACAGAAGCTTTCCACTCGAGCTCCTGCTGCTGCAGGAGCCTCTTCTTTTGCGAGCTGTTGCAGAGGAAAGAGGAACAGAGGGAAGACTACAAATGAAAAAGCACCATGCTGGCAACATGGAGACGTGCTCCAAGTGGAGAGGGTGAAGAGCATTGGCGATGGCAGCAAACAAGCAAATCAAAGTGCCCGTGTGGTGGTCCTGCACCTCCCTGTGCCAGCCAAAAACTGTTCACAGCCAGTGACAAGAGCTCACCACACTGACATAAATGCCAAGAAGAAAAACCCACGGGCCCCAGAACATCACAAGACAAGCTGAAGAGATTAGCCTGGTATACAGCAGAAGTGTTTCCTAAAGAAAGTACAGTTGAGAGGCAACAACAAGACCGTCTCTGCACTGATGTCACTCAGGTGGAGACCTACTGGTCCCTATTCCCTTGAGCAAACAGGGAGCATCCTGGGACAAAAGAGGATAGAGAGGCACACCAGGCCCCTGAAGTGTGCTCATGCAGCGGAGACTATAGCAAACCATGCTGGCAGGATCTGGACAAGGGCTTCGTTTTAACTTAGAGACATCAGCTACACAACTGCCCAAGTATTTTTAAGCATCTGAATGACAAAAAGCAGCAGTCTGATATGTGGCATTACACACTCGGACTAGATGAGGACAAGAAAATCATCCCTCTTGCATTTCCTTACACAATGAAGGCCTGTAGTGTGAGATCTACCAGGAGGATAACAGTATGCAATATGGCAAATATGGGAGATTTCCTTTTGTCTTGTTTTTGAAGTCCAATGTTGTTCTCACTGCTTTAGTTTGTTCCAATTTATTGTTTTGTTTTATTCAATGTTCTATTTTGATTGATTTTATTCTGTTTTGTTTTATCTGATTTTACTCTGTCTGATGGAACAGACAGTAATCATGAAGATAACGAAATATATTATGGTAGCCATTGTTGATTTCCTAGAGTTCTGCTTCAAAGTTCTGTACCACTTTCACTGCCTTGTTCTGATTGGCTTTACTGTTTTGTTTCACTGGATTTTACTCTTTTTAAAAATTAACAAACAACCAACCACAAAACTTACTGGACTCTACCGCCATCTGCAGCAAACTGTCGATGACACCGGAGAGGAGGCCCTTGCTAGATATTCGCAGGTGCCCTAGAATCACGGGAACTGCTTGATACTCCAGAAACAAGGCTTTCCCTTCATCTGTCTTCAAGTCCAAGCAAAGGGAGTCAAAGGCCTGGGCCAGATAATCAGCTGCAAAACAAGGGGAAGCCATCTGTGTGTCAGCAATTGGTGTGGTATCAGAAACAGGTCGGGGACATTGTCACCAACTCAGAATCAAGGAGAGCAGAGATTGATGGCAGGTGGTGGCTGGCTAAGCCCAGATCACTCTCCTCACTTGTTAGAACCCAGATGAGGAAGGGGAGAGGTGTCACTGTGATGGGGTAAATCTCATGCGGAATTTCTGAATTTTAGCACTAAAATTACTAAGTTTGTTTCTTCTATCAACAAAGAAAATGATTACTCTTAAATACCATGAGTAGTATTTTACGTATTTGATAACTACATGCTTCTAAATATTTAAACAGCATTAGTACTTTATCTCCAACAGCTTCTAAGACTGCATTTTTTGTTATTGCTGCTTTTCAGATTATTATCTATTTCAAAACATAACTTTACACGAACTTACTAAGTGGTTTTACGCAAGGATTTCTGTCTCACACTAAAGAGGAAATATCAGGCCACTCAGAGATGACCGCAAGAGATGGGACACACTCTCGCACACTGCCTTCCAGGACGCATCTATCACTAAGGATGGAGCGAGGCTTTGGCAAGGACGGCGCCGTGACAGCACCTGCCGGGTAAGCGCCTGGATTCTCACCATACTCCACAGGTGATGAGGGGCTCAGTCAGGGCTGAGATGCTGATGTGAGCTGATCCTGGTCCCCACACCATCACCAGGGCCACCCTGTCACTAATGTCATTATCACCATCATTGCAGGGCAGCAGGAGCCTGTGCTCTGAAATGTAAAACCTGCTTCTGATCCCTATCCTAGGATAAAACTCTGCCCCTGCCAAGCGCTGTCCCCAGGAAAGATCTGGGAGTGCACTGGGTCCCACTGGCCTGGCCCACAGCTATGTTGTGATGCAAATGTTAAGGAAATGGCGATGATGAGACACTGACAGCAACTGGTGGCTTAGGGTTAGGGTTAGAGCTGACTCTAATGGAGGGATTTTGAGAAAGACCTGCACGTACAGTCACTCCATTTTCACATTTGGTAGAACTTGGTTGAAGGAACGTTAACATTACCATACTTAATTCTGTAATTAAAAAATAAACAACTGCAAATGTACACTAAGTTAAGCAAGGTTGCTAGAGTCTGTTCAGACTTGGCTTACTTAGAAATACATCTGTTATTTAAGCCAGGCGTGTCTTAATCTCAGAACTCTGGAAGGCTGAGCAGAAAAGATGCAAGTCTGAGTAAACCTTGTGAGACCGTGTCTCAAAAAAGGCTGGAGATGTGGTCCACTGTGAAGGCTTGGGTTTCAGTCCCCGGTACAGCATTTATTTATTTATTTATTTATTTATCAGCAACAACATAGGCAAAAAACTAGATGATGAATCCTGAATTTTTTATAGAAAAAGTTTTATCACAGCACCACCTAATGTATCGAATACAAATTACTTCTTACTGTATATCTTTGGCAAGCTTTATTAGGTTGAACACTTTTATTTTTAAATTTGCAAGCTTACAATGATGTCTTTTAATAGTTTTTGGCTATTTTTGAAAAAGTGGCCTTATCTTTCAGAGACAAATCAAATATGTATTCATTTTAATTTTTCTAATAATGAAATTTTAAAAAAATAAGATAAATTTAACTTCCAAATGAGTATCTTAAATGTTGCTAATTATAACCAAAACTTACTCCTTTTCATAAATATACTATTTTACTGGATCTTTTTAAAAGGTTTGGACATTTAAATGTATTGTTTTTATTCTTTACTAAAAGTTAATCCATTGATCTTAATCAGTAGGAAACAGAGCCTTCCATTACCTCATCTACATGGTAGCTTTGAGGGATGATCAGATTCTCTCTGCCCCTGTAGCGTGGGCTTGCCCAAGCTGGCTGGGAAGTGCAATGGGACCAACCTGTGGTAGAACTTAGTGCTCTGTGGTGGGGAGCTCTGTGGTTAGGCACCTGTGGTCAGGGATCTCTGTGTCCACTCAGCCTATGCCCATGGAAGACAGGCCAGCCATGAACACAGAGCCTGGCTAACAGCTCCCCAAAGAATTTTAAGATAGTAAATAAAATGCTTATTCTAAGACTGTTAATTGTTTGGTGGCTTATCACACAGCAACAGACAGCTACTGCAGACCTTCACTAGCAGATCTTAATTCCAGACCTAACTCTGGACTTACATTATGAACAGTAACGCCACCTGCTAATGGCAGCAGCTAGCTCATTAAGACTTATTATATGCCAGATTTCTGCTAAAACTTTATATGAATTCTTTCACTTAATCCTCAGAAAACAAAATTGGGATGAAACAACAAAGTGCTCTGCCCAGAGCCACAGAGCTTATGGTAAAGCTGAGTGAAATGCTAGTTTTCGACTACAGAGTCAGAGTCAAAGTTCTTAACAATTACACTGCATTGGCCTCCTACCAAATCAAAGTGTCCTGATATCTGAGAACATTTCTCTAGGCTGAAGCCCAAGTACATACCTTACAAGCACATAAATCTTTGTAAGTTGAGGGCCAAGTGCCAAATAGGGCAGGGCAGAATTAGCTCTAATCACACATTTATAAAGAGCACAATCTATTTAATTACCCATAAAAGAAACCCATCCCTACACCAAGTAACTGTATCAGCTATGATCCCCAGGGCTTCCTTCCACAATGGCCTCACAATTATTTCAGGGGTCAGTGTGTGTGCGCACAGGTCTGCTCAACAGTGCTGACGGCACACACACTGTGCCAGGCCCAGGAGGACCCTGTTGTGGGCCCATTGCACCTGCCCCTGTGACGACGACTTCTGCTCAGTGGGGGACAGATCTGAGAGGGTCCAGCGCTGCTCCCACGGCCAGCGGCACAGGCGCTGGGCCTGCTTTGCCTCCGCCATCATTTGCCCTCATTATAAACACCCGTTAATGCTGTGACTGCTTCCTTTTTAAGTTACTTCCTTGCAATAAATTCCATTACAGGCTATGATGCATTTTGGCGGTGGCCATGAGCAGAATGCGCCGCAGAAAGGACCATAACTCACACTTGGGAAACTGAGGCAGGAGGATCATTGTGCACTCAAGACCAGTCTGGGCTACAAAGTGAGCTAAAGGCCAGCCTGAACTGCATAATGAGACCCTGTCTCAAAAAGACTAAATAAATAAATAAATAAAATTTTAAAAAATTAAAAAAGGAGCCAGATGCAGTGGTGCACACCTATAATCTCAGCACTCGGGAGCCTGAGGCAGGAGGATCACCGTGAGTTCAAGGCCAGTCTGGGTTACAAAGTGAGTTTAAGGCCAGCCTGAAACATACAGTTAAATCATCTCAATAAATAAATAAATAAATAAATAAAATAAAATAAAATAAAATAAAATAAAATAAAATAAAATAAAATAAAAAAAGACTGAACATATGGCTCTGGTTCCACTCCCCTAAATACCAGATACACATACACACATACACCTGCAGTTCCAACACTGCTTCCTTTTTGAGTTATCTTTGGTTGACAGATATCTTTGGCTGAAAAACAATGTAAATTTTTAAACATTAAAATAACAGGAATTGAACAAAAAAAATAAACAAGATAGTGAGAAACAAGATAATGAGAAAAATAAACAAGATAGTGAGTAAGATGAGCAAGAGATACCACCTAGCGCCTCGGAGGAGACTATTACCAATGACCACACAGAGTCTAGGGAGTGACCCTGGACGAAGTCTGCCCATAACCCAGCCACAGTTGGGGCCCTGCCTCCAAGCACTGACGCAGCTGAGATCAGCCCTCCCTAACAGAGTCTGCCGCATTTCCTAAGTTACAGACAAAACAGGGAATTCAGGAAGCACAACAGGTATCATTTAACTAAATAAAATTTAGTCTGGCAAACCCAACCACAAATGTGACACATTGCAAAAATCTGTATCAAATACAAGAGACAGAGGATCTACATTATTTTTAAAAAACAACAAAGAAGTCAACCGATACAAGAGACGGAACAGAAAATGAACAAAAAGTTTAATTACAGAAAATGCAAATGATACATTAAAAAATATGAGAACATGGTCAAGCTTGACAGATGAACAGGATGTGAATAAAAGTCCTATAAAATTGTTTCTACTCAGGGAGACTAAAACACCAATAACAGTGAGATTTGGAATGAGTGTTTTATGAAACTGCATGACTGACACAGCTGCGAGAATACAACAGCTACAATCTTTCTGAGAAAGAATTTGGAAATGTCTGTTAAAATACAGCTGGGTGTGGTGGTACACACTAAGGCAAGAAGATCACAGTGAGTTCAAGACCATGCTGGGCTGCACAGTGAGTTTAAGTCCCGCCTGAACTACACAGTGAGACCCTATCTCAAAAAAAAAAAAAGTATAAATAAATAAAATTAATAGATTAAAATACACGTTCTTTCAGATATCTAAATTTGGTAAATTTACTGTAATGTACAAAGTTCAAACGCTTCACATACATCTCAGAAAATGTATTATTATTTGTAGCGGCAAAAAGGAGTAGGGTGGTTAGGTGAGCCAGGGCAGCACCTTGGGGAATGGGAAGAGAATCAAGAAGTCAAACCATGCCTTCCCTGAGCCAGCCAGCACACAGACTTGGGAAACAAGAAGAGCAACACTCCCACTTCATCCCACCCCACGAGCAACAGGCTGATTTGGAGGAAGTCAGGCTGAGATGATAGCAACTAAAGTAAAAAAATAATTTAATGCTTGCATAGTTTGACTGACTTTGCAGGCCTACAGCTGGTAGTCTGAACATCTATTTGGAGAATATATATCATAGCAACTATGGGGGATTTCTTTCTGTCTTGCTTTTCAAATCCAATGTTTTGTTTTGTTTTACTGTTTTGTTGTATTCCTGTATCTGATAACCTGAGCAACTATTTTGAAGATAACAATATGCAATATAACAACTACTGTTAAATTCCTATCATCTTGTTTTGAAAACCTAGATAGCTACTGTTTTTTGTTGTTGCTGCTGCTGGCATTTTGCTTTAGTTGTTTTTTTTTACTTCTTGATTTTTCTGTTTTTTCTCCTTTCTCTTAAATAAAAATACATACATACTGGTTAAGAAGTAAATGAAGCTAAACAGAATCAAGAATTGCATCTACATGTACGGTCCTGGAAGTTAAATGAAATACTTTTGTAATTCAAAGACAAAGCACATAGGTGTGAGTACAGCACACAGATGTATCTTATGACTCAGAGGAAGCAGTAGAGGACGTAAATTAGGCTGCTAGTTACATTACCTCAGTGACTCCCAGACAGTAGTGTACGCTTTTTCTTTTCATTCGTAAGTAACAGCATTAAGTCTCATTAGTATGTGTGTGTGCAATGCTTTTTAGTGTTCTCTAAGTCTAACCACATAAACAACTCATACATTTAAAGTACACACTGAAGAGTTCTCATGCCTGTGAACCTGTACCCATAACCATGCCCGAAACTTCCACACACCTTCTGAGTTCTCCCTCCAATACTACCCCGCTTCTGCATCATTGGGGTGTTCTGGCATTTTGGGCTACGTGCATTTCCTGCCATTTTAGGCTATTTTGCTTTCTGCCATTTAGAGGTTATCTGGCATTTTCTAGAATTTCATGTAAATGCAGCCACAGTCAAAGTGCAGTGCTTAGCCAGTGCTGTCACCTGACAACCACACTGAGACTGACCATGCTGTTGCATGTTGTCAGCAATGTTCTTCCTTGTTGCTGAACAGCATCTGCTGTGTGGCTGTAATACCATTTGTTTCTCCACTTTTTGATGGACATTTTAGTTGTTTTTAGTTTGGTCTGCTACAAACAAAGCTGCTGTGAACAAGTTGTGAATAAGTCTCTCTTTACGCACAGGCTTGAAAATACATAGGAGTGAAATGGATAACCAGGTCTTCACATGCACGCTTGACATTCAAGAAACTTCTGATTGTTCTCTAAGGTATCTCACCATCTCATAACCAGAAGTCGAGGGGCTTCTGTCTCACAGACATTCCCTAGGGTCAGGCCTGACAGCGGAGTCACCCTGGCTTCCACCTGTCACCTCCTGTGGGGCAGTGATGCTGAACATCATCATACATGTATCTACTCTCCACTGTGTCTTCCATGAGGGCTCTGTTCAAATCTTCCTCTCTTTACTGGGTTCTTGAGTTGTAGGAGTCTTTTACAGTCTAGCCATAAGCCTTTCCTCAGATACACAATTTGGAAGTAATTTCTCACAGTCTTAAGACTTGAATTTTCATTTTTATAAAAATGTCTTGGGCTGGGGATATAGCTCACTGACATAGAACCGGCCTGGCAAGTGCAAAGTAATGAGCTAAAAAAAAAGTCTTACAAAATCAAAATTTTAAATTTTGATGAAGTCCGTTTTTTTTTTTTTTCCTCTAGTCATAGTAACTGTACTCTACTTCAGAAAAATCTGCCAAATCCACAGTCATTAAGTAGTCTTGGATATTTCCTTAGAGACATTTTATAGTTTCTGCTCAAGATTACTTGGAGATAATTTTTATGTGTTGTGCATTATTTTCCTCTATCTGGATGCACTATTAACCCAGCATCGTTTGCAAAAACAATCATCCTCTTCCTACTGAACTGTCTGGGGATCTTGCTGAGAATAAGTTGGCTGCCATTTCTGAACTCTGTCTGCCCTACTGAGGTCTATCTTCACATCAAGAATTAACTATTCTGAAGGCAGGCAAGTGTGTCACACAATCAAAATGTGGTCCCCCCAAAAAGTTGTTTTGGGTATTTTAAGTCATTTTATGTTAACTTTGAAATCAGCTTATCAATTTCTACCTAAGAAATTGATCAGAAACTGATTAACTTACCGGTTTTTACCCTAACTCTAATGTGATTTTGATTGGAATTGCTTTGAATCAACAGATCAATTTTGAGTACTGGTAACTCAACAGTAATGAGTCTTCTGACTCACCAACAAGCCATCTGTCCACTTATTTTGTCCCTTGTGGGCCAGGGATGTAGCTCAATGGCAAAGCACTTGCCCGGCATGCACAAGGCCCTGGGTTCCACCCCCAGGACCACAAATGTAAATAAATGAAAGAGACTTGTTCAAGTTCTCTTTAACTTCTCTAATTTTTGTTTTGTTTTTTTCGTACCAGGAATCAAACTCAGGACTTGGGCTTACCAGGCAGGCACTGAGCTGCTGAGCTGGGGATACTCAGCCTTCTTACTAATTTTATAGCTTTCTCTCACACATGTTTATAACTAAGTGTTTTATATTTAATTCTGGAAGAGCTTCCATAGTAATGCTAGTAATCACTAGAAAAACCATATGAACTATGGTTTTCCCAGAGAGACACTTTGTAACTATAAATACAATTTCTGTAAGAGACATGAGCATGTTCAAGTTATAAATAAGATCTGATATTTTAAATCTTTCTAATACTGTACCCATTCCTCTAAATTGTTAAATGTATTGAGCTATTCCAAATTTCTTGTCTTTTTTGATTTTTTGAAACAGTCTCGCTATGTAGCCCTGGCTGGCCTTGAACTCTCCTGCCTCAGCCACCACATCCAGCATCCACTTTCTTCTGAATGCCTGTAAGAGCACATTGATCAGTCTCTCTCATGTCTCATATTGATAATTTGTCTTTATTTTTTCTTTTCCTCAGCCTGGACAGAGGCTTATCAACCTAACAGTTGTGATAAAAACATATGATGAATGTCTAAACTTTTAAAAGTTTATTCAGTAAACGATACAATGTCACTTTGAACACACTCATCCCCACCACTCTCTTCCCATCTTCTGAAGCAACTTCTTTCCTGTGCATCTTTGTGAGTATATGTATAAAAAAAGATGATGAATATTGCTGCCAAATCCCATTAACAGG
Source organism: Dolichotis patagonum (assembly GCA_004027295.1). Lineage (NCBI taxonomy): Eukaryota > Metazoa > Chordata > Mammalia > Rodentia > Caviidae > Dolichotis > Dolichotis patagonum. Next base: position 42,268 of record PVJX010006640.1, read on the forward strand.
TTCATTAAAACATTAAGAGTGTCTTCAACCACTCACATGTGTTGCCAGCTCTTCCTCAAAGTCAAAATGCCCACAAAAGAAAAATATTTTGAATCCATTCGAGACACTGAGGCAGGCATGATAATGCAAATAGATACTCAGGAAAGAGGACTTCCAGAGCTACTTCAGAAAGGGCTAAGAGCTGGGCTGGGTACAGCTCAGCAGCACAGCACCTGCCTGGCAAACACAAGGCCCTGAGTTTAGCTCCTGGAACCAAAAAATAAAAAGGGCGGCGGCGGCGGGCGGGATGGGGGAGCAGTGCCCCAAGAGCTATGGGACAAATGTGTTCGAAGTAAGGAGAATGAATGGTACTGTGTCTTTTACTATAATTAAAAAACAAACATATCCTATATCTTTCAGTCATACCTAGTATTAGTCTTCTCAATGATGTGTTTTGGTTTTCATTGATTTTTTTTTTTCCTCTATGATTCTTCACTTTTTTCAGTTCTTTTCCATGTTGATTATTATCTTGCAAATTAACATGGATTTGATTTTTTCTTCACTATTCAGAGCCATTAATCTCTTTCAGTGCCGTCCATTTAAGCTTTATCTACATTTGACACATTTTTTATATGTTGTTTTCATTGACAGATTTTTTATATGTTGTTTTCATTCCCATTTTGTTCAAAATAATCTGATTTTTTCTTTGGCCCATAAGTTATACAGACGTTATTTTATTCAGTTCTCAAATATTCAGAGATTTTCCAGAAATCTTTCTAGTATTTACTTCTAACTTAATTCCATGTGGTCAGAGCATGTACTTCATATGATTCGAAACTTGGCAAATTTGTTAAGATTTCTTTTACAGACAAACATATGGTCTAATTGTGCGCACTTAAAAAGAATGTGTGAGCTGGGCATAACGGCGCACACCTGTAATCCCAGCACTTGGGAGGCTGATGCAGGAGGATCCTTGTGAGTTTGAGACCAACCTGGGCTACAAAGTGAGCTCAAGGCCAGCCTGAATTGCATAGCAAAACCCTGTCTCAAAAAGACAAAAAGAAAGTGTTACGTTGTTGGTCAGCAGATTCTGCTATTACCAGCGGAAGGTGGTTGACAGTACTCCTCCCATCTACTCATTCTTTACTTTTTGCCTATTTATTCTGTAAAATACTGAGGAATGTGAAATTTTTGACCAAAGTTACGGATTTGTCTGTTTCTTCAGACTCATCACTTCAGCTTCATGATATTAGGTACACAAAAGATCATGATGTTCCCGTGACAGAAACAGCCACTTTATCATTATGAGATAACCCTCTTTGTTTTACAGTCTCTGACTCAAATTTACTTTGTCTAATATTAGTATACTGACTCTGCCTTGCTTTCTATTAGTATTAATAGAGCATTGATTCATTTACTGTTCCATTCATTGACTTCTGACCAATTTGTCTTTACATTTAAAATGGGTTTCTTGTAGGCAGCACTTAGCTGGATCAGTCCATTAGCAAGTTCTGCATTTTAACTAAAGTATTTATTATCTCCTCAGTTGTCATGTTAACGAAACCTTTTTCTTTACTGGTTGTTTTAGGTTTTACAGATAAACATCTTCAAATTAAAACTTTATTCCTTTCTAATATTCATACTTCATTTTTTCATATACTGATTGGCATGTCCATTACTCTACTGCACAAAGAAAGTGACAGAGAACACCTAATTCTTTCCTGTTTCATTTCTGTTTCAAACAAGTATCTTTTTTTGTATTTTTTGACTCTATCAAGAATATTACATTTTTATCAAATGATATTATAGTATATATTGATATATAATTTTGAATATTTTTCTTAAATGATTAATGGCTAAGGATTTTTCTGGCAGTAATGTGGCTTTGAATTGCTAATTAGATCTCTGGTACATATGTACATTTTAAAAAATGTGTGGCTATGAACTATTGGCTAAAACCCTACTTATCTGTGCATGTATTTATGGGTGTATGAACACATAAACTTCTGAATAGGCCAGGCACAGTGGCCCATGCCAGTAATCCCAGGAGCCTGGGAGGCTGTGATAAGAAGGTCACAAGGCTAAGGCTAGCTTGGACAACCTAGTGAGATTGTCTCAAAATTTAAAAAAAGAAAAATTTTTTTTCTGAGATAGGTGCATTATTTTGGGCTAACAGAGCCTTTTCATAAATGACTTGTCAGACAGTTACCACTCAGTCAATTTCTACAATTTCTACTCCTTCATAAGCACAAAGGAGTAGAATAACCAAGCAGGCAGAATTATGGTTTGTTTTGCACCAGTTCCATGTCATCAGCAGTAACTAAATAGAACATTCTCTAAAGAAAGTAGTCAAATTATTGTTTTTGACAGGGTCTCACTATATGGTTTTCTGCGATAGTCTCAATATGTAGTTTTTTGAGATAAGGTCTCACTATGTAGTTCACACTGGCTTTTAACTTACTGCTTAAGTCAGCCTGGCCTTAAACTCATGGCAGTCCTCTGGCCTCAGACTGATGAGTGCTGAAATGATAGTGGTGTGCCACCATGCTTGGCTGTCTACTTTAAAAAGCAAAACAAAAAATCATTCTAAGTCATGTAATTTAGCAAAGAGGGAAGATATAAAAATGGCATATTTATTAATTGACGATATCAGTATAACTCACTTGAACTAAAATTATCATAGAAATATAAACTGATTACAGCTACACATTTAAAACATACTAAATACTGTAAACTATAGTTGAAGCATTCCTTCTCATCGGTTAATTTCTTTATTTCCTCTTATAGGCCAAGCACTATGCTACATGCAGAGGGAACACAATGGTAAACAAGTTATCCTCAGTAAACAAAAACCAGTGCAGGGCTGACAAACTCTCTCGGTAAAGGGCCAGGTAGTAATTCCACAGGCTTTGCAGTCACACAGTCTCCGTTTCCAATACTTACCTCACAGTAAGGCAAAACAAGTCAGAAACAGTACTACACACCAAACAAGCATGGCTGTGGCGGGAGAACTCACACAACTGCAGGTGGGCTGGATGTGCTCCGTGGGCCACATCTGCCAAGTCATTCTCCAGCGGAAAATCACAAACTCAACAGAAATTTCATTTTACACGGCAAATGCAAGGAGAGATGCAACAAAGCAAAGTAAAGCAAAGCAAAGAATCCAATCACTTGTGCTTCCGGGAGGAGGCCGGCATCCACCACAGACCTTACTGTCTCAAAATTCACATTACAGAATGATGCAAGACCTTCTTCAGGAAATGTAAAGCACTGCTCTGTATACAGTATTCTCTGAGCTACTCCCCCAGATTTAGTCTACAAGCACATCTGAAAACTTACCTTGAGTGACTGTTTTGAGAACAATGAGGGTTGATAAAAACCGCAATGGCAAATTCGAACTCTTAAAAAAAGCAGCTGTCTTTGGTTTATTTTCCACGGAATGCTCTGAAGAATTATCCTGAACTCCTTTAATTACCACACCTTTAAATATGTCTTCACCCAATCGTCGCAATGTTGATGTCATGGTTGAATGCTGTTAAACGTAAGTACAATCTTAGTATATTTTTCTGTATGTTCAAAAAATACCTAGTTTAAATCAAATACATGAACTAAAAGGGAGTTTTTGTTCATCAAAACAATAAACTGCAAGATTGGAATATGACAATTTGCTAACTGTCAAAAAATGAAGTGTGACTATATTTTCTAAAACAGTAAGAACTACAGATCACGCTCTATTTTCTGGCACACAGTGGCCACGCTCACTGGCAGCCAGGGGGTCAGGTACGGCTGGCTCACTGTGACCCTCACTGAGTGGCTAGCAGAGCCTCCTACTTCCTACACTGACTCCCAGTGCCCTGGGGACTCAGAACACTCAACAAGCTCAAAGCATAAAAACACTATTAGAATGCCAAAGAGGCATAATGCCATGGAGGATAAACTGAAAGGAGAAAGTGGGCAAAACAAATAATGGCACAGAACTTCTAAAATACCAAAGCACCGAGCAGCTAGTCCAGCCCCGCGTGCATGCAGGCTGCCATCAGAACTCTCAAGGGTAGCCAGTGCAAGCCAGGAGAACCACACAGCCATGCCTTGGAGAAGCCCACTCTATACCCCACCACTTCCTGGAGAACCTGGGTTAGAAGAAACACAGGGGCCTGACCTATCCCCCTATGCTGTGGACGAGTAGCCAATGTGGGAAGCACTTGGGATCCCAAAACCCACTATCTGTAGGAACCCAGGAAAATGTCAAAACAAAAGAGCAAAAGTCAATCTCTGGCCTTTGGCCCAAACAGAACAAGTCCAGGAAACACGGACATGGAAGAAAGCATAAGTCGCACACCCAAAACATCTGGGATGATAGCAAATGAAGTAAAAAAAAAAAACTACTTCATGAGGCTATAAAAGAAATCATATCAGAAATAATCTCTCAGGTAAAGAAGCAATGAGAAACATAATAAAAGGGTTGCTGAACATATCTAAAGAAGACATAGGTAAAAGTTTTTAAAAGGCACATAGAAGAATGAGAGAAACCTTGAATGAACAATATAGAGAATTGGAATGCATGAAACAGACTCAAAGAGACATCCAGGAAATTAAAAACTCCATTGAAAGCTGACAAAATCATTTCAAGGAAACTGAAGACAGACTTTCAGACCCTGAAGACAGGATAGCAGCTAGTGTGATGGCAAGAAGAAAAATCTGTCTTAAAAATAACAAGGAACCAGGAAATAACATTTCAATGGCTGGAAGATGACACAAAGAAAAATAATTGCAGAGTGATAGGTGCCAGCAAAAAAGCAGGGATGAACACAAATGACATAGAGACTATTTACAAAAGTAATAGCAGAGAACTTCCCAAGCATGGGGAAAGGACCTGACATGCAGATAAATGAGGCATACAACACTCCAGTGAGCCATAACCAAAATAAATCTACATGCAGACATATAATAATCCAGACCCCAGAAATTCAGCACAAGAACAAAATACTAACGGCTATTAGAGAAAAGAAACAGATCACCTATAAAGGAAAACCCATCAGAATAACAACAGACTTCTCAACATAAACCATCAAGTCAAGAAGAGCTTGGAATATTTCAAGTCCTGAAAGAAAACAACTTTCAACCCAGATTGATGTACCCTGCAAAACTATCTTTCAAAACTAATAGAGAAATAAGATACTTCCATGGCAAAGAACAATGAAGGAATTCATGACCATGAAATCAACCTTACAAAGATTTCTGAAGGATTTCTACATTCCCACGAACAGCAGCAGAGTAGAATTGCCAAGTGGGGCAAGTAAATGAATGGAGGGAAAGTAGAGAGCAAACGGCAGGAAAAAAGTACAGCAAAGACAAACCAGTGCATGTTAGCTGTAACGACTAATGCGGATGGCCTTAATTCACCAGTAAAAAGAAACACAAGCGGAGTGGATCAAGAAACAAGATCCATCAATATGTGATATACAAGTAACACATTAACTTGGAAGGAAATTGACAGATTGAAAGTAAAAGGAGAGCCCGGTGTAGTGGTGCATGCCTACAATCCCAGTGCTTTGGAGGCTGAAGCAGGAGGCTCGCTGCAGGTTCAAGACCAACCTGCACTACCAAGTGAGCCCAAGGCTAGCCTGAACTGTATAGTGAGATCTTGTCTCAAAAAAGTCAAAGTCAAAGGAGAGAAAACAATGCTCCATGTGGCAGGGAGCCAGAAAAAAGCAGTTTTCCCATCAACTGCAGAACAGGTAAGATATGGTCTTTTTTTTTTTTAACACACTGGAAAGATACTCAGCTATGAAGAAGGATAACCTTAAGGCTCTTATAGGTAAATGGATGCAACTTGTGATCATGCTCTCAGGTGAAATGGTTCAGACTGATATAGATAAACATGATGTTGTTTCCCTAGTATAAAAAATTGAAGGAGTTAGTGGGATCCAAACTGTACAGTAGATACTGTGAAAGTGAAAGGGGAGGAAACATCTAAAAGGGAAGGTGGTAGCCACTATTAATTCTCTATTATTTTGTTTTAAAGTCTTGTATTGCTTTCATTGTTTTGATTGGTTTTGTTCTGTTTCATTTGATTTTATTATATCTGATGGTATGGACAGCTATTTCGAAGTCTACAAGATACATTATGATAGCCACTGTTGATTTCCTATTATCTTGTTTTAAAGTCCTGTATCTCTTTCACTGTTTTGTTTTGATTGGTTTTCTTCTGTTTTATCTGGTTTGATTTTAATATATCTGATGGTATGGGCAGCTATTTTGAAGATAACAAGAGGCATTACAGCAGCCATTGTTGATTTCCTATTGCTTTGTTTTGAAGTCCTGTAATGCTTTCACTGTTTTGTTTTGATTGGCTTTATTCTATGTTGTTTGGTTTTATTCTCTTAAAAATAAAAAATGTAAAAATAAAATAAAATAAAATAAAATAAAATAAAATAAAATAAAATAAAATGATACAGGACCACCAGGTGTAGGGGCACACGCCTGTAATCTCAGTGCTTCGGAGGCTAAGACAGGAGAACCACTGCAAGTTCAAGACCAGCCTGGAATACACAGCAAGAGCCTGTCTCAAAAAAAACAAAGTAACAGAGGACCTAGAGGATGTCCACCACCCCCTGAGAGTCAAATGGAAGGGGAACATTCCCAACTGCAGGTCTAGAGATAACGGAAAGCACCCTTTGTTATGACTCAAGTCTTCAGAGGTCTTATTAAGTGTTGTGGATCTATGACCAAATGTTCCAACACAGCAGGGATCCTGCAATGTGGACAAACTCTAGCTTCTAAATATGTACACCTAAAGATAGAAATAGATCCACTGAGATTTTGTGGGTAGCAAAGGCCAACAACTGTAATTTATGGTACATTACTTAAGGAAAAGCTTAAGTAATGTACCATAAATTAAACACACTGTCAGGATCACTAGGCAAGAGCAAATGACAAAGTCACTTCCAGTGCTTCCAACTACTTTTATAGTAAGAATATGTTTAATTTTAAAAACATGCATGTGGATACTACTTCCCTTTAATTGAAAAAGAGGAAAAAGAATCCCACAAAAATTGTAATTTTATTTTTGCTGAGACTTCACCAAAGGATATAGGAACCAATCTAGACTCAAAACATCTAGTTTTCAATCTAAAACCACTCACCATACCAAGAACCAAACGATTTCAAACTAAATTTAAAAAGACAATCAGTGGCTGTCAATATGATGACAAAATGTTAGAATTATTTGACAAAAATTTTAAACCCCTAATAAAATGGGCAATTATAAACACTTTAGAAAATCTTCCATAGAAACCGAGCTTTAGCGAAGAAAACAGAGAAGAGCCAGATGCAAAATTCAGTGCTGGAAACACCACCAGCAAACGAGAGGACTCAGTGTGCAGCCTCAACAGCAGAACGGAGGAGCCAGAGAAAAGAATCCGCTTTCTGGAATCAAGTGACAGAACACAGGCAGTCTGCAGACCAAGAGAAACTGGGAACCACCACGGCAACAACACAGCTTCAAGGAGCTGTGCGACTTCAGCGTGTAGGAAGCACATCACTGAAAGGGAGGAAGATCAGCTAGCAAGTTCCAAGCAATCTCTAAGAAATTTACAGAACTATTATGGGAAAGGGCACAGGGTACAAAAATCTTAAAAAATCAATTCTGTTTCTGTATTCTATCAATGAACACATGAACACAAAATTTCTAAAACAGTATCAATTAAAATCACATAAAAAATTAAACTCATCTGAAAAATTTTTTAAAAGCACAAGAATTCATGTAAAAAACTAGCCAACAATGGTGAAAGAAATTAAAGTTTTTAACAAAGGGAGAGACAGCTCTGTGCTGATGAACTGGAAGACTAACAAAGCAAAGATCTCAATTCTTCTCAGATAGATACAGGTTTGAAGTGATGCTCATCAAAATCCCAGCAATACATGCATAGAGAAGATTACTCTCCAAAGAGAGCAGATTCCGAGGGGAAATGTGGGTGTGTGTGACACACGCGTGCGTACACTGACACTACTCGGAGCATCGTTGCAGCCCAGCTCCTCGCTGCCCTCACCTGTGCACCCACATCCAGCTGCCTGAGGGACCAGTAGATGAACCTGACCAGCGGCTCGTGGAGCCGAGTGCTCACCAGTGGCAGACACTGCAGCTGCTCCGTCAGCACAGGCAAGAGCTACAGGCGGAAGAGGGGAAACAACAAAACAGGTGTTTTCAGATGTCCAAAACCCACACCCACAATGTTCTAAAGAATAACAGCAAAATGAAAGAGGTGTTCTCTAACAAACCTTCCCTAACCACAGGTAACACAACAGGACAGTCCTGGTGTGCAAATTTACGTATGTGTTTCCTTCTATCCAGCAACAACAGCACATGAAGAACTGAGGTCAACCCACGCAGAGGCTCTTAGGAGCTTCAAGGGTCAAATGAATAATCATTAAAAATGATGAATTAGGCTGGGCACGGTGGCACATGCCTGTAATCCCAGCACTGGGAAGCTGAGGCAGGAACATTGCTCTGAGTTTGAGGCTAGCCTGGATTACAAAGTGCATTCAAGGTCAGCCTGAACAATATAGGAGACTTTGCCTCTAAAAGACCATTAAAAAAAATAGAGAACCCAGTTTCATATTCATCACCCTAGCATATTCTAGGATGAAAAAAGGTGACAACAAAGCAAGTAGAATAAAGATCCCAGCTTACATAAATATGTCAGTGTTAACTTGCAAAAATACTTTTTAAAAAATGTAAAGCTATTAATGAGTTTTGCTTCCACAGCCAGAGGGCCCTGAGTGACATGCAAAGTGCTTTAGAGCTGGGCGCAGGCCAGCACAAGGCCTCAGTCTTCCTCATGCAGGACAGTTCCACCAGCGGCAGAGCCAGCACGGGGTCCTCCACCAGTCTCCTGAGGGGCACGGGTCTGAGGCCTCGGGACTCTGGCCCGCGGAGCCACTTGTCAAACCCCTGCTGCAGGAGTGACAGAGATCAGTATGCTGTGCAAATATGGAGTGCCTCTGGCTGGAGCTCCACTCTCTGGTTTTAAAACTGGGCCCACCCAGAAAACCCAGGAAAATCTCCCCGCTTTAAGGTTAGCAACTTTAATTCCTTTTGCCATGTAACAACACCAACAGGTTTCCAAGATAAGGCTATTATTCTACCTGCTACAAAAGGCACTAAAAGAGCCAGGTGCAATGGCACACACATGTACTCCCAGCACTTGAGAGACTAAGGCAGGAGGATCATTAAGAGCAGTTCAAGGTTAGCCTGGCCTGCATGGTTCGACCCTGTCAACTCCCCCCCAACAGAAAAGGTATTAAAAGAAACACTGATTAAGAATGAAAACTGGGAACAATACATTCAAATAAAACATTGATCTGTATTTAACAAACATGAAAGCATTCCTGAAATTGGGTGAAAACAAAAAACTTTAATGTCTTTTCTTCAAAGTTTTCCTGTATTGTCTGTGGATTCTGTCAATTTTTGTTTGTTTGTTTTTGTTTTGTGTTTTTTTGGTACCTGGGATTGAACTCATGACTTTGTTCATGTCAGGAAGCACTTGTATTGTTCACTGTCAATTTCTAAAGACTTTTTATATTAGTAGAAATCACAAAGAGCAACACTCACATTAATGCCTGTAACTTGATAAGTTATTTCTCTTTGATAAGGTATCAGAAGCCCCTTAAAAATAGATTTTCTACCCCTTCATGCTAAAAGACTATGTTTCATACCCTGAAATTATGTGGCAGAATTGTCCAACATCTTTTAACTCTTTTAACATTTTTTAACATTATTTTTAACTCTAATATACAATTAAATTATTTCACCACTTTTGGAGTATGTTGCTAGTGTTTTAGTTCTAGTTTTAAAAAACAAATTAGTAAGCCAGGTGTGGTGGCACACACCTGTAATCTCAGCATTTGGGAGGCTGAGGCAGGAAGACTGCTGCAAGTTCAAGGCCAACCTGAGCTGCAGAGCAAGACCCTGTCTCAGGGGGAAAAAAAAGTAACATATTAAGGAAAAAAAAATAGGTATGAATTAATAGAGTTCAAAATTAGTATTTTTAGTAATGACTACTGGTATGCCCAAGTTCCTACTCCAAAATCTTTTATTTATAAAATCTTCCTGAGGTTTTCCCTTTAATCTTTGAGTACCCTAAATCACGCATTTCAAATTCACTTAAACAAACCTTTACACACTTCTCTTGGATATCACTTCGCTGTGAAGCAGATCTGAGGAGCAGCTTTTCACCATCCACAGCACATTCCTCGTGTTTCACTTTGCTAAGGTGATGGTCTGAAATCCAGTCCATGAAGACAGTTAAAAGTTCATATACCTGCCCATTAAGTGGTACCTATGTGCCAAAATGTACATCAAACATTTATTTTAGTTCACAACCTTATAAAAGTTCAAAAGCAACCTGGTAAGTGATTATGGAGTAATTTATTGAGAGTACTCTTTGCTTATTTCACATGTGTGTGAGGATGGAGATTCCCCAAATAGGCAAAAGAAATTCCAAATCCCACGCCCCCAGTTTATATTAAAAACATTAAATGTTGGCTAAGAAAAGGCAGAAAACTTACCATAACGAACTGAAAGAACTGTACATTAGTAAAATAAAAAACGTTTAAGAAGTTCTTTATCCAAGATTGGTAACACAGAAAAGTTTTTAACAACATTAAATCACCAAATCTACGAGTCTAACAAACTTAAATGTTTCCAAGGCTAAAGAATTACTACTACTGTCAGATTTCAAACTTTTTCTCCCCACAGTACTTATTTTCTTTGAAAGTGCAGCCTTCTATACACATGAAAATTCTTTCCTGGAAATTCTATTCTCTTGAAATCCTATCAAACTGGGATGGAAATGGTCAAGAACGAAATGCCTAAGCACCTTATAAATGTGCCAAGAGTAACTTCGGTATTCCTTTGTAAATTTATTACACAAAATGCAGTCATTTGGGTCACACCACACTGCAGTGGAATTGAGAGTCCAGGGAAAAAGGGGAACCGTTTCATAGAACCGGCCCAACAAACCCGCCTGCCCTGCTCTATTTCCACTCAGCAAGTGACGGCAGAACCGCCCACTGTGACCTTCAGCCAGCTTCACACAGGGACTGTCACCAGTTGCCAGCACTGACAGTGCCAGTGAACTTCCTTCGAAAGCAACGTGTGCAGACGTCTCCATCAGGTGAGACTCCCACGCTTCCCTTTGTCCTCTGGGTGCAGCAAGAGCCACCCTGTCCCTGTGCATGTCTGTCCTGGATTGCAATCTATTCTTTGTTCCCAAAAAAGAAGTTCCTATTTTGGAGATGCAGCTCCAGACTGTTGCTTGATACCTTTGAAACACATTGTTCATCAATTTAATTCAATGTTTTTCATTTTTCATATATCTACCTTAAGTTGGGAACGATGCTAGATTTCATTACTCTTTTTAAGCTATGCAAAGGTGGAGAAATATAAAAGCAAACTAATAAAAATGCAACTAAGAAGAAGCTAAAAAAAATCAGGTGATTGAAAACAGAGTAACAGTAGTTATCACATTATCGTGACAAGAATAATTTGAAACCTCAATTTTCTTCAAATAGAAAAAAAGAGAGAAAATGCTTTAGATAACACTTCAATTACCTTGTGTACTTGAGTATAAAGTCTCCACATTTTCCATGTGTTTTATATACAGAACTAGAGTTTATCATGGTAGCACATGCCTGTAATCCCAGGTACTTGTAACACTGAGGTAGGTGGATCACAAGTTCAAGGCAAGCCTTGGCAACTAGGGAGATCTCGTCTCAAAAAACAAAGGGCCGGGGTGCTGCTCAGTGGTATAACACTGGGTTCGCTCCTTACTACCACAAGGGAGAAAAAAAAAAGGACTAGAGAGTTTATCCAAAGTGATTAGTGACTATAATGAGTTATTACCACGTATCCATTAAAAACCAAAATAAAAAGACTAAAACAGCAAACACTGGCAAAGTTGTGGGGCAACCAGATTTTTCACAGCTAGATGTATCACACAGTTTAGATATGAAATGACATTTTCTTACAAATATACATCTATCTACATGATTACCAAGAAATTCCAGTCCTGGAATATCCAAGAAGAATGAGAAAATGTGCCCCAAATCTTGAGTATTTATAACAGCTCTATTCACAGGAAACAAAAACAAGAATCACACAGGTGCTGTGACCAGAACAACTGATTGAGGAACCATGAAACATTCATACAATGGGACAGCAAGAAATACAAAGGGAATGAACTACTGACAAAACCACTATTACGCTGACAAAAGGAAACCTTGGCCAAATGAGCATATGCTCTACAATCCCACTGACTAAAACTACAGAACAGGCGAAGCTACTTCAGGAAAGAGATCAACAGTCACTTCCCACAGACAGGATCATGGAAGGGCATAGAGGAGCCTGCCTGATCGAACACCAATTTGGGATCTCTGTGTTATGTTATTGCATGAAATTTACATTTCTTTTCTTTTCTTTTTTTTTTTTAATTTGTATTTCAAGTTTCAAAATTCTTAGGAAAAAATATCCAGGGCCAATTCAGGGACAGATTGCAGTCCTGACAACAAAACATCAAACACTTGAAAAATCTGAACCACATCCAATAACCAACTGCTACGCTGTGGGGAACCTCTCCATGTCACCGTGCTTAAACACGGCAGAAATGTTCTGGAAGGTCTGAAATAGTCCAGAGCTGTTTCTCTGTAAAGTAATTATTATGGTGATACCTTTATACCAAAAGGAATGTTTACTAAATGAAAGAACAGGAGAAAACCTGGCTGTCCATGGGAAAAATCTAGTCAGATACCTTAAAAATTTTTGAAGATGGTACTTTTTCTTGCTTTAAGCTTTTTATTTCATGAGCAGCATGGGAATTTCCTTTCAATCTCTGAATTGTCATAAATTCATACTTCCTCTGCAATGGAACATATCCACAAATTAAAGAACAAACATAGGGAAAGTAAGCAAATTCAAAGGCAATCATGCTAAAATGCACTTACACAAGAACAGGCAACACACCTGTAAGTTATCTAAGCGGGCCTGAACTCTCTTAGCCTGAATTTCCATCTTCCTGTTTTCTTCACATACTTCATTTAACTGAAGAAGGGAAAAGTTAGCAATTTCAATATAAAATTTAAACTGATCACACTGAGGGCTTCTCCTCTCCTGCCCTCATCCGCTCTACTTAACCATGCATGTGACAAAACAGAAGCAGCATTCAGGACTGAAACTGTTCCCCTAATACATTACTAGCAGCTAGGAAAGTTTATTTTATTCTATGAAAAATATGCAAGACATCTTAAAAGTGCGAACTTTAGTGGGAAGAGATTTCAAGTATAATTTTTATTGAAGAATGTCATATACAGATCCCATCTGCAGTGCAATGAACTGTTGTTATTCAGACCATGAGACGTATATAAATAATGGGAAGCACTGACATCTTCACAATATTGAGTCTTCCCACCCATGAACATAAAACATGCCCTTCCATTGCTTTAGGTTTCCTTTATCCTTCCTCCCTTCCTTCCTTGATTTTGGCGGCAGTAAGGATTAAACCTGGAGCCTTCCTGTTGAGCTACATAAATCCTACCCCTTTCATTTTTTATTTTGAGACAGTCTTTGTAAGTCACTAAATTGCCCAAGGTGCAGCTTGAACTTGTGATCCTCCTGCCTCAGTCTCCCACAGTGTTAGGATGACTTGCACTTGGGTCAGACAGGAACTGAATACAACTGAGGCCTGGCTTCACATCCTAGAGGGTCAATCTGCCTGTCATGTGCCTGCTCCTGAAGACAAATCTGCTCCTGCTGACTACTTTGAGCGTTCCCTGGAATGCCACCCCTCTGCTGTACTCTGACCATTAATACTGGTCTCCTTGGTGTGGCAAGTCTTAACATGCAATGGTTTTACGTTACTATTACTGTTACTAAGGTATACTTACATCCAGTGCTATCATAAACTACTGTGCAAGGCAGTCACAGAACCGTCTTTCACTGGGCCATTTCTAAGTATGCACACTCATCATATCAGAAGCTGGCAAGCCAGGCTGCAGCACAGCCACACACACTGCTGACAGCCACTGCGCACCACAAAGGCAGTGCTCCAGTCCTTGCAGGGAATTCTCACTATTCTAAACCAAGGACCCATTCACAAAAAGCATTCAGCTATTCAGTACCAAGAAGTTTCCCCCAATTCAGTTTGGGTACACCAGCACCTAAATCCAGTTACAATGGATCCAGTCATAAATAATCTACATGTCCACGAAGTCACCACTCAGTCTCACAAGAACTCAAGACACTGAGGTGGGAAACTGCAGGACACTCGGCCCAGCTGGCAAAGGAGCCCTTCTCACAGGCAGTGCTTGGCAGAGATGGTGATTGCTGTAGTCACGGTTTATAAGGGAAACAATTTAATACAGGACAGATAATTTATAGGATTATTTTATAATATTCACTCAAAGAGTCAAATGCAAAAGAGTGCAGGACATCTGTCCATATACTAGAGACTGCTGTAAGAATCGAGCTGAGGGCCTGGATCCCATGACAAGGTCCAGCATGAGTCCAGCTGAAGACCTGGAGTCCACAACAATGTCTCGTGCAAGTCTGTCCCAAGGATCTGCACTGCGAAGGCCCAAAGATCAGTGGGGAAGCTAGAAAGTCTGTACAGTGGGAGGAAGGATCTGTGTCAAGAGGCTGAGGGATCTGCACTGGAGCCAGGAAGCAACACTCAAGGTAAGGACCACAGCTCCCCTGAAAAGAATGACAGCCATCTTCAGTAATAGTGAGGACCCGAGCTCCCTCAATGATGAAAACAGCTGAGTTCGTATCAGGAAAGCCAACATGACAAGCTTTACTCAACACTTCAGCAGCTCCTCCTTCCCCTCCAGTTCTCCTTTTATGCTACTGGCAGCAACCCTCAGGTGGGCCTTCCACACCCAGCACCAGGCTGACTCAGTCCAGCTGGGTGCTACAAGCTGATCATTAGTTCATCCACCATAGATACGGCAACAGTCATCCCTCCCTTAGGAAGCAGGCTTCCTAAGGGACAACCTCCCCTGAGAGGCCCTCATGGGTTGGAAACAGACTCCGGGAGCCCAGGGCAGAGTGAGGAGGGAGCACAGTGCCAGGTACTCTGCCAGGTTGGAGGGATGCAACCAAGTGTCCCCCAGGAATCAAAGCAGAATAATGGGAGCAGAGCTGGCCAGGGAATCATAGGGGGCAAGGTCTGACAGTCTAAGCCTAACTAAATTAAAACCTGTCAATCTCGTGTTTCTAAAGAGTGACTGTGTTTACCCCAATTTCTGTCCAGAAGTATCTTCTGCTTATAATGAAATACAGTCATCACAATCACTCTCCTCCATCTCACCAAGCACATTGCTTCATTTTTTCCCACAGAGATGAGAAAAAAGATGTAACCAAAAAGCCTGTCATCCCATCACTCTGGAATCCAGGGCAGGAGGATGGTGAGTTCAAGGCCAGCCTGGAGCATAGCAAGACTCTGTCTCAAAACAACAAAATATTCTTTTATATAATTTTAGTTAGGTGTTGACTTAAATGATATCATTTATATAGTAAATTATTGTAGCCAACGTGATGCAAATCTCATTGAAACTATAAGCAACGTAAAGCCCTGAGTCTGGTAGTGTCCAGCAGAGCAGACACACGGAAAATAGATAAATGTTAAACAGGCAGTGTTAGCGGCAGTTAGGGTTTCATGTATTAAAGACAGAAATGAGTGCTAAAAGTTTCTTAGCTCTAAGGTTTTTCTTTTGTTTCTTTGTTATCTATAATGCTACAGATGTTATCTGTAATGTTAGTGTTTTTTTAAATTTCTGAACGTGGTGCAGTACCTATAGTCCCAGCTACCAGGGAGGCTAAGACAGGAGGACAGAGAGTTCCAGAGTAGTCTAGGCAGCATAATAGGACCCCCTGCCTCAAAAAATAATCACTCACTCACTCACTCACTCACTCATTTGCCAATACAGAAGCAGCAGCTAGACCTTAAGCATGTTTTATATTTGCAAGTATTTTACAGTAAAGCCAACAAATTCAATCAATTTTCTTTAGCTGAGATGTTTTAAAATGACTTATAATATTAAATACAAATTATAATCCTTAGAAGGTCTTATAGTTCAATATGAAGTAGGATTTACCTGTTTTTTTAAGTTATCATTCAATTCTTTCAGTGCATCGAAAGATGACCTCAGTCTCTTGCTTTCTTTATTTCTTTCCTTAAGAAGTTCAGTTAAGTGTTCAACTTCTGCACTGTGTTGCTAGGAGGAAAAAAAAATCTACACGTTTAAAAAATTAGATGGTGGCACACAGCTGTAATCCCAGCACTTGGGAGGCTGAGGCAGGAGGAGTGTTTTGAGTTCAAGACCAGCCTGGATTACAAAGTGAGCTTAAGGCCAACCTGAACTGCATAGTGAGACCCTGTCTCAAAAAAATAAAATAAAAATTAGATAAAGATACCATTACTAACATTCTCAAATGTAAGTTACTTAAAAAGTAGAACATCTTCAACCACAAAAGCTCTAATCAGCGTATTTAAGCATAGATGCCTAATGTGACAAATAATTTACAAAAGTATGTAATTAATCAAAATAACAAGAAAACATTAATAACATTTGGGAAAAAAGCTCAGGCATATTATCATACAAATTAAGTCTACTTTTCATTTCTGCTCAGAAAAATCCACCCCAACATAGTCACTGAGGTATTTTCTACCTTACGTTAGGTACTAACAACAGAACATTTATGCTCCTCTTCAAGACACTAATATGCTACTCACAGCTTTACAGGTTGAAACGGAAGTTTCACATCATCCTTGAACATACAGAAATAGTCCATAGGCAGATTATTCTCATAATGCAGCTACAAGTTTGATGCCAGCTTTACATCTCAAAAATTACTAAATACATAATAAAAATTTCTCTGAGCCCCAATTTGACTCTCACCTTAACAAGCTTCATAAATGATTCAAACCAATTTGTCCTCTAATTACTTTTAAGTGGGACAGCATGTCAGATTTGCAATATGGATACTTACAAGTCAAGAATAAGATTAGCATGACAGATCTGAGAAGCTAAGTATTGTTTCCTTAGCCTATAACAAACTCCAATCTGAAAATGATGGCTTCATGTGGTTTTATTACTATATTAAATGGTACTATAAAAACCGAGGATATGGTTACAGATGCAGGTATTCCTAGAAGTAGTTTAATAGTATGACTATCTAATTGTTCCACATCTAAAGATAGCAAAACTTACCATATAAGTTCCACCTCCAGCAAGGCAGGATAAACCCGCTCCCCTCTATCTTGACTAAAACCCCTACCCCTGGACAAAGCCCAACAGTGATCCCTTGGTGTCTGGAAGAGCAGCAGGGAGTGATGTCCAGAGCTATCCTTGAGGGCAACCCTGCCCGCGTTTCTCTTTTTCCTTTTCTCTCACCGTTCTGCCCCAGGATGGAGAAGTAGAGGCGAAGCAGTTTGATACTTTCCATAAGCGCTGGCAGATACAACCAATCTTCCCTATAGGAGACCCAGAGGAGGGCTCCAGGCTCAAGGGCGGACACCTACGGGAAGCACCCGGAAAGAGGCCCCCTCTGCCCTTGCTGCGTTGGGGTGGGAAGCTGCCCCACAGCCGGGCAGAGTCCAGGTCTCGGGCTGACCCTGAAAGGCTGTGCACAAGAGAAGCCCGAAGGCTCTGCAGTGCATCTGGAGGAGCCTGATACCGCAGAGGCAGGGACAAGGGCCTCCACCAGATGGCTGAAGAAATGGCTTCAAACATTAACATTTTCCAGAGACAGGAAATCTACACACAAATGATACCCAAAAGTTTCAAATATAGCCAGCTGTGGTGGCACACACTTGTAATCCCAGCACTCAGGAGGCTGAGGCAGGAGGACTGCCACGAGTTGAAGGCCAGCCTGGGCTACAAAGTGAGTTCAAAACCAGCTGAACTGCAGTGCAAGACCCTGTCTCAAAAAGACAAACAAACAAGGTTTCAAATATAATCTAAAAACTGCTGGACAAATGAAATACAACAAAATCTCGAGAAAAAAGAACCGAAAGACACCAATCTGAGAAGGCCAGACGCTCGGCTTCTTCCTCCACTCCATGAGGTAAATTCAGTGTGAAAACAAATATGAAGACACAAATTCTTGGGAGCAAAACAAAACAAAAACTTTTAAAGAACATAATTTAAGATTTTAGAACTTTATCAAAGATAATAAGTCTACTAAATGGGCTCAATATCCACGTGCACATGAAAAGAAACAATGAACCTAAAGAGAGATCAATGAAAATTACCCAATTAGAAGAGAAAGATGAGAAAACAGGAATAGAACCTCAGAAATCTTTTGATAGCAAAAGTTACTGGAGATCCAGGAGAGGAGAAAGCAATTAGAGCAAAACAGATACTTAAAGAAATGTTAGCTGAAAATTGCCCAAGTCTGACAAATAGTTAAATTTATTTTTTATTTTTTGGTCTTTTTGAGGCAGGGTCTCACTATGCAGTTCAGGCTGGCCTGGAGTTCACTTTGTAACCCAGGCTGGTCTTGAATTCACCATGATCCTCCTGCCTCAGCCTCCCAAGTGTTGGGATTACAGGCATGTGCCACCATGCCTGGCTAAATAGTTAGATTCATAAATTCAAGAAGCACACTGCCCTTTAATCAAACAAACCTGAAGGACACACAATAGGTCATCAATGATCTGCCTGCTTAACATCCTGGCAAAGGCAGATCGCAGGGACAGAGAGACTAGGGTTGCTGAGGGCTGAGGATGACTACTGTGGCGCAAGGGACACTCTTGCCCAAGAATGGTGGTGACTAAAAGCTGTCTGTGTGCAGGTTCAAAATGTACAGAAATACACAGCCAACAGAATGCCTTTCACCCTACTTAAGTTCCAATTACTGTAACTATCTTCTCATATGAAGCACAAAGGTCTCCAATACCACCTACATAATATCCTCCCCAAAGTACTTCAGCTGAACACCAGCGTCAGGAAACGGTTAGGCCAGTTCAGCGTGTGAGACCTGCTTCCCAAGACGGTGGGGCTGGACTCTCCAAACAACAAAAACAGCGATGCTGAGCGCTCCAAGCTTAAAGAAATCGAAAGATCTGCCCACCAAACATGCATGCGTTTTGTCTAGTTCCCTGAGCAGAAAATGAAGCAAAACAAAAAGTGGCAAAGACACCCTGGAGGCTACACCTGGCAGAGGATAGGGCTGTGTCTCAAGTGTGGCTCTGGGCTGACTGTGGCAGCACAGGGACACCCTGCCCTGAGGACACACCTGCCACCACGGTCTGGGGCGCTTCGGCACAGCAGAGGTTTGCAGGGCTGTGCCAGGTGAGGACAATGGGAAGGGGAAATGAGTAACTGTGGCAAAATGTTACGAATTAGGGAATCTTAGGGAAAAAAAAGAGAAATTACAACACTAAAACCAAAGGCCAGTTACCTCCTTCATGATCTGAAATCTTGTGAGAACCTCTTCCTCAACACCTTTAATTTTATTCAAGGCATCTTCGTGTCTGAAAAGCAGTTGTTCTCTCTCGGCCAGAAAGCGTTCTCGCCTCTGGAGCTCTTCAGCGAAATTCTGCTGCGCCGTGCTCTCACACTGCACCAAAAGGCAGGGGTAAGTGTGTTAAGGACTCGAGCACTGCCCCACATTTTACCCAAAAGCCACCCAGTGGTTTTCAGAAACACACTTCTGGACCCTGAAGAAAGCCACGTTATAGGGGTTAGGCAGCGCAGCAAACAGCGTCTGCATGAGGATGTGGCACTGGGCTGGCCTCGGGAGAACCGGAGCTCGGGGTCCCCATGCATCAGCACCACACAGACTGAGCTCCACTCCACCTGCAGGTCCAGCACCTGCCCATGTCCTCCACCCCCTCAGCCCTGATGTCTTTCCATCTGCCACCCAGACTAAGGCATGGACCACTTTCTCTGCCCCTGACAGCACACACGACGCGGGACCCTGAGGCTCACACCCTCAATCCTCAACCGAGCGCATTCTCAACACTTCTAGTCCACTCTTTCTCCCAGATTCCCCAAGAATGTGGACATTCACACATGGGTCACAGAGCTCATTAGTCTGCACGCACCGACATGTGCTCTGGCACAAAGGAATCTTGAAAGCATCACACTAAGAGAAAGCTGCCAGCACCAAAGGCCGCATAACAAAGCATTTGCACGCAGAACCTGGGCAGACCAGCCCACCGGATGGAGGGGAGTGAGGGAAACAAGGAGACTGTTATGCAGGAGAGCACCTCTAAGGGTGACAACGTACTCGAAAATACGCTGTGACGACTCTGAAAACTGGCAGCACAACTCTGTGGCTATATTACAAGTAATTTGATTTTACACTAAAAACTACTGAGTCATAAGTATAAAAGCAAAGAATGAATCCTCTCTTCCTCCAGTTTTTGATCTCAATAAAATTATCAAAATTTATCCAACTGCCCTCAAATAAACTTCCATTCTGCCATCAACTGGCCCCACACTACCCATTCAGAGACCCAGCCCCATATCTGCCTCAGCCTCCAGACCCCACCCTGCTGTGAGAGGAAACCCTCCAAGCTCTAGACTCGCCTGCATGTGTAGTGTTCCAGGCCAGATACTGCATGGCCACCTTGCTCTGTGCTGAAGGTTTGGGCATGGCAGCTTCCTGCTGCCACCCCAGACCCAAAACAACAGGCGAAGGACAGGGACTCAGACCTCCAAAATTGTGAGCCCAAATCAATTTTGCTTTTCCTTTTCTTTGGTTGGGGGGAGATGTGGGTGAGACATAAGGGTCTCCCTATGTTGCCCAGACTGGTCCTGAGCTCATGGACTCAGTGATCCTCCTGCCTCTGCCTTCCAAGCAGCTGTGACTAATGACACACACCGCTGTGCCTGCCTAACCTTCTGTTTTTCTAAGCTGGCTGTCTTAGGGGCATTTTTCTAGACAGAAACTGTGTGCTACACTTACTCCTTGCTCTTTCTCTACCTGTGGTGGACACTTGATAAATACATAAACTGTATCCTCAGAAACAAAGCCCAAAGGTATCAGAAGTCAGTGTGCAGAGGTGGATGCTGGTAAGCATCAATAACGAACCTCTTCCCTGTAAGTATTTAGAACAATGATCCCAGAGCACCTACGTCAAACAGCACCTTTCATCAGCAGGTTTCATCAGCAGGTGGGGGGAGGAGGAGAAGGAGCACAAACACAAGGATGGCCTGAGGCCAGACACATGCCCTCAAATGGAAACCCCCTTGCTTCCATGATCTCCTCAGCCATTCACCAGGACCTGAGTTTGTTCCCTGCTAACTGTGCCTCGATTATCTAAATAATTAAATTAAAATGAAACAGCTCGTAACCAAATTTTGCTGCGCTTGATGTTTGGAACATGAATCCTTCTCGATTCTCACTACAAGATTCTGAACACAATTCTTACCTGCAGCTTCAGGTGTATCTGAAATAACTCGTCATATATCTGATTTATCTGAGGAGGAAGTAAACCCTGCTTGTGTGACATTCTTGAGTCTGGACCGCCGGCGCGTTGCAGAGGGGAGTCTCTGGCATCACCACCCCATTCAGCACAAGGTCCTGAGACCATGTTTGTCGGCAGTGCGACTGTAATGAAAGTTTTGGACATTCTCAGACACAGCAATCTTCAGGAAGAGCTGCTGTACCATGAATTACGGTCTTGCTACAAAGTCCCAAGTGAGAACACTGCAGCAAAACTGGTGAAAGGACAATATTTAGAATACTGGGAGTACACAGAAATTCAACGAAGTCTTTTCTGCGGATGTGAAATAATTTCAAACTTAATTATTTTAAAGTGCATAAAACCACTGTCTGCTAACTGCTCAGGCCCAGAGATGGACAGTTGCCTCAGAACCCCTGAACTAACCACCACCAACTGCAGTGCTAGTCACTGCTTTTCTTTCTAGTTTTTACTGTTCACATTTGAAAAGTCCTCATTTGTTTTACCTTTCTTATATGTCCGTAATTATATAATTTCTATAACCTAGTTTTTTGCTTCATTTTTTGGTATTTTGAAATAGGGTCTGACTTTGTAGTTCTGGCTGGTCTCGAACCCACAACAACCCTCCAATTTCTGCCTCCCAAGTGCTGGCACAGCCTGTTTTAAATATTAACATGTCCATTGAATCTAGCCATGCTGATTCCAGGACAGGTTGGCAAACATCCTCACTCTGTCCTGTTTTACAAACAGGTGACCATTTCCCTGACAACAGCATCCACCATGTGGCCAGGCTCCCAGCATACAGGCCCAGAGGTGCTCTGGGGACACAGCTGGGGGCAAAAGCACTGCTTAGTACTGGTGGCACCATGGTGGGACCACAGCGGTGCACAGCAGCATGGGTTTCCCTTGGCTCACGACTGTGCCCTCAGGTTCAATCTGCTCAGAATAAGTGTTCAAAATTCTCACAGTGGTTCTGACTGGCATTGGCCTCTTGGGCATTCCAGAACAGGGGTGGGTGGATAGGGATGGGTGGATATTATATTCTACATCGTGGAAGCTAAAGGAGCGGTAAATAAAAATGTAGGGTTCTTGTTTGTTTTTTGAGACACAGTCTCACTTTGTAGTTCAGGTTAGCCTCAAACCAGTCTCAAATCAGAAGTGATTCTCCTGCCTCAGCCTCCTGAGTGCTAATATTATAGGCATGAGCTACCATGCTTAGCTATTAAAAACAAAACAAAACAAAACAAAACAAAACAAAACAAAAACCAGTTTCACTTCTGTTTAGCAAACACCTGAAAGTGGAAAAAGACAAACCCAGTGCTTGGGTCCCTACCTAACCAGCCACTGGCCTACGCATCTGTACTTTTTAGGTCAACTTTCAAATATACTCAACTTTTTACATAGTTTGTCCTGCTTTGCGTGGGAAAATTTAGCATATAATGGAAAGTACAGGTTCAAGCTGAATGGATTTTCATCACCCTCAGACGCTGAAATCCATCAGAAGGGGCAGGGTGATGGTGCCATGGATGCAGCCAGAAACACAGGCGCTGTAGCTCAGTGCTGAGGAAGGCATCCTGTGCCTAGTCTGGGGTCTCAAAATGCTATGGTTATTCAACTACAATCACAGCCTCACTTTCCATCCAATACCACCGTGAAAAAGAAGCGAAGGCATTCTAAAGTATTCAGGTGATTATGAACTTGCGCTAGTAAGTTTCGAGAATACAGGCACACAGTTGGAAGATACTCAAGTTTACCTTCTCTTCTCCTTCAGTTTAATTTAGCACAAAGGCCGCCAGCACATAGCATGTAGCACGGGAACGTGGGCAGAGTGAGTGCTGGCCTGGTGTCATCTCCAGAGGCACAGGGAGAAGCACCAGAACACAGATGCTGGGGACCATAGTGATTACCATGAGTAAGCTTCATACGCTCTACTGGACAATAGTACTACTTCAATGAATGTTTTACCTTTTCCTGTTTCTTTGAAGGACTGCTTGGTCATTTTTGAGGTATTGACTCTATGATCATTTTCAATGAACTCTTCCTCTGTTTCCTGTTTCTTCAAAGAATGAAAAGATTCCAGTTCACCATCTAGGCTTTAAAAAAAAATTCTATCACAGAAATGTAGAGGTTTACTATAGCACTTGAAAAACATGAAACTGCTTTTCAAATAATGGCATAACAAACTAGGAAAACTTTACTTGTAAACACTTTAAAATGTTAAAAACATAAAAAAAGGTAAAAATACAAAAGTAAAGCCATCAAGCCTGTTAACCTGTTACCAGAACAACATTTTTTGCACACTATGGAAAGGTATGCAGTCAAACTACATACATCTGAACAGCAGCTGCCACGTTCTTTGGATGCCCAGCAATTCAGTGAGACAGATATAACAGGAACTGTTGTCCACACTTTCAGCTGAAGAATTTGTGAGGGAAATGAGCCCAAAGAAGTCAACAGGCAGGCGGCAGAAGTGGGGAAAGAGGGCACAATGACAACCAACATGCAGTGTTCTCTCATGAGCGATAACCTCACAGAAAACCTGTAGAGCAGCCCTGCTCAAAGGACTGTAATTCAAGTTGCACAGGTAATTTAAAATTTTCTGGTAGCACATAAAAACATAACAGAGGCATTACTTCAACAATGTATTTAACCCTATACATCTAAAATGTTACTATTTCAATAGATAACATTACAAATGATTACAAAGGTATTCATGCTCTCTTAACCTAAGTTTGCAGCCCCTCGATGCAGGCCTCTGGTACACAAGGCCTGGCACTCCTGTGCCGTGCAGACTACTGGGAACCACTGAGCTAGTGATCTTTCCCAAGTGCAGAGCCAAGCACAAATGCCCAAACTGGAGCACCCCAAGGACACAAAGGGCCTGGGAAATGCGCTGAGGGCATTGGGTGCTGGAGGTGAACAGGTGTTCCAGCCCAAGAACATACGGCAGAAGAAGCCAGTTAAGCAAAGGGACATCATGGGCTCCGCCTGACCCCAGCTATCTGGTCTCTGTATTTTCTTCATCCTCTCATCAGTCTACACACACACACACACACACAGGAACTCAGAGAGCTCTCACAGGTGTGACATATGGTGCCCACACATGGACTGGTGTAAGAAGTAGCAGGCAAGGGGATACTTCTCAATGACAGGGAAGTGATGCTGAGTTCATCAGGTGGAAAATTTAGGGACAGAGAGAAAAATGGGTCCACTAGTGCCAGAAAGAGAAGGAGGCTCACTAAGGCCAGAGAAGCACACTGATAGTAAATTCATCAGGTGTAAAATTTAGGAAGAGAGAGAAGAGCCTGCCAGAGAGAGAAAAACAGGTCCACTAAGGCCAGAAGGTGTATTGAATTTTACAAGTTTTAAAACACAAGGCAAATACAGTCTTAAGAACCACCAATGTATATGGCACTGGTTGCTGTATTTCTGATTCCTTTATTTACTTTATTTTTGTGGATTTGTTTTAGGAAGTATTTTTCTGGTCAGGTGACCACAAAAGACTTGGATCAGAGCACTACTTTAAAGCCAGGTCCTACAGGAAGGGCGATGACAGAACAGCTGCCCTCCTACAACAGCACAGTCTGATTTTGTTCAGTCAGATGGGGAAGGAGTGGTAGAGGCCAGGAAAGAGTCTTCCACACCAGAGGAATATCTCATAGCATATTTCATTTTATAGTATCTGATAAATTTAGTTCAGCCACAAGCAGCGATTTTAGCCTTTTCGGCTCAGAGAAGTTTTGTTGCACCACAATGAAAATTTATTTTCTCAGGGAGTCGGGCTGTTTTCTCTTTCCAATTATCATTAAAGGAAGCCATTACAAAGGATATGTTGATAGGTGAGGGAGCCATTGCTGCCACAAGGGCTTGGAGGTTACTTCCTTCAAAGGGTGAGACATCCCTTGATCTGACCTCCATTCATAAGTCTTAATGGATCTTTCCAGAATTTTGTGACATACTTGTTGTAGGCTAGTCGTACAGCGATATAGAGGCTAATAGGGCCTAGAGGAAACAGGCCACACTGGCTGATTTCAATGTGTGCCGACACTGGCCCCGTGCGTGCGTGCGTGCGTGCGTGTGGGGAGGTTTGGTGGGGAGGTTTGCCTTCGCAGCAGCTATTGCTCAGATTATTCACCTACAGCCTGGAGAAGGGGGAGGAAACAAGGTTACTTGTTTCAGATATGGAGGCAGAGGGCATTTTGCCCAAACCTGCTCTGCTGCATAGGTTCCACTAACAAAACCTAGTGTTTATATAAGGTGTACATGAGAGTATCATTGGGTAAACAAGTGCAAATCTAAAACTAATGTGGACAGTTGACCTATTTGGGGGTAACTTCCAGCAGAGCTCCCCTAGCCCAGCCAAACAGTGGGACAAACAGTGGGACAGGGGGACCATTAGGGAGTGCTTTCCCTAATTCCTCCCCAACCTTACCCTAAAATGCCAAGCATGTCCCTGACCTCTGGTGAGTGACAAAAGACAGCAAAGGCTGGGACCTTAGCTCCTACTCCAGAGTAACTAACTCCTGAAATGGGGAGCCATGTTATTCCTACAGGAATAAATGGACCTTTGCCTCCTGGAACAGCAGGTCTCCTGCTAAGTCGAAGCAGTATCATTTTAAAAGGTCTCCAGGTGTTGCCTAGTGTCACTGATGCTGACTATACTAGGGAAATCAAGGTTATGATTCAATCCATTCAGAACATTGTTCAGGTAACACCAAACTCTCATATTGCTCAAGAGGTCATTTTTCCCTTATTATAAGTTGGAAAAATTTATAAATAGGGAAAGGGGATTGTCTTGGTTACTTTTCTCTCATTGCTGAGACAGAATACCTGATGCCCAAAATGAAGGAAGGAAAGGGTTATTTAGCTTACAGTTTGTGGAGGTTTCAGTCCATACTGAGCTGGCTCCAAGACAGGGTGGAGTGGCATAGGAGCAACCATAAATGGCGGCTGCAGCAGATACCAGAAGGGCAAAAGGAGCAAGTTGTTTTTCCTTCCTTTTACTGTACGCAAGCTACCTGCCCCTGGGTCGGGGCGGGGGTGGGGGTGGGTTACAGCATTCACCTCGCCAGTCCCAGCACTAGACAATGAACAAATCACAAGCTTGAGATTCAGCCACCTCTATGACTGCGTGAGGGTTTGGGGGACATCCAGACATAAACCATAATATGGATCCAAGGATTTTGAGTGATCTGATATATACTAGGTTCAACAACAGTGGTTGTTGCCACTCTCACCCTCTTGGCAAACCTCAACAGCAAACTTCCCTGGAGTTACAGATTGTCATTATTCTCCAAATTAATTCTATTTGCTTCCCTCACATCTTTTGTCTTCCTTTCTAAAAGAAAGATCTTCATACAGGACAATGGCAGGGACCTAGCCCACTACTCATCTAGGGCACAGGGTACGACTATTTTTCCAGAAAATGCTGAATGGCCTATCTGGGTGCCTCAGTGTGCTGTCCAGCCATACTGTGAACACAGATCCGGAGAAGAAATTGATCCCACCAGTCCAAAAGCTGCTAACAGTGATGCCCAGAGACTGTGTCACAACAGATAGAGAAGGACGGGGCTGGGCCTGACCTGGGGCTGATTAAAGAAACTGATCCAGTACACCCAGGAGATGGTAACCAAAAATAGGAATTGAGGTCTAAGTAAGGTAATAAAATGTATACAGATAAGTGAACAAGAGCAATGTATAATAAAGGGAGGTGACAGAAAGTTATTGGTGGTATTAGGAAAAAATAAAATACAAAAATACACATTAACTATAGATAAAAGCCTTAAGCAATCTCTGCTAGTTGACTTACAACAAAATCTGAACAATTTATTCATAGTTATAAATTCCTAAAATTATAAAAATGATATTATAGTTTAATTCAGTTAAAACTATATTTGAGTGCACTCTGATGTTCTGTCAGTCTGCTTGTGTTTGTGTTCGTCTGATTGTCAATCTGTGAAGTTGTGTGTAGCTTTGTCTGTTTGTCATATCCATAAACAGCTGGGTTTTTTTTTTACACAACATTCAATTTATAATTGGATTACATCTTAGCTTGTTTATACACTTTTTTACCTATAGTACACACAGCCCATGTGGCCAGCACTGTACCACACACATTTTTCAGGGTCCACTTCCCCAACTATACAACATGTGGGCCTTAAGCACTCCAGACATACAAGAGACACCACGCTTAATGCCACTGCCCAAAAAGCCTGTATGCAGTTCTTTTTTCTTTTTAATGAAAGAGAGCAGGGCCTTCATTCAAGTTCTTGATGAATAACTATAAAAACTTAACACATGGTCTCAATTATTTGGCACGCTCCACCACACTTGTATTTTCTCTCAAGGAAAAGCAAACATGCGAACATCTGCCCTCTTCCCTTTCTCAGTCTCTTCAGACAGAGGGAAGTGTAATGGAAAGAACTCGAGATACTTTACCGATGCACATCCAAGTGTTTGAATGAACTGCAAAAAGGCATCACACAATGCTTCCTTTCCTTTGAATAGTATCTCACTGATGAACTGACTTTATCTCCAGAGCAATAGATATCCACATCATCTGAAGGAAAAAGGTGACATACTGATGTAAGACACAGATAGCTTACTTTAGCCTCATGTAGGTGACTGCAAAACTGCTGAAATGTTTCTATCCTCAGCGCTCTCTAATGCAAGCCTACTGAAAACAGCATCGAATCTCCCATTTATACAGCACTTCAATGACTACAAAATTCTTCTCCACTTCCTTGAACGGTCCTAGCAACCACCTGTCAAGGACGGTAAGCAGCACTGATGCCTTTAACCTTGTCCCAACAGAGTAGGAACTTAAAACCCAGAGAACCAAAGTGAATGTTTTCCAAGTAACACAAATAGCGCAGTAGGCACGCTACTTGGAAACTCACAATCCAGACTAAATGTCAGAATCCAGTCTTTCCTCCTAATACCATACCTCACTGGTCCTCAGATGTCTGTTTAATACACAGACAGTATGTCCGAATCTGGTGAATAAAAGGGAAACTTCTATCACAAAAAACGCAGATAATCTGTTAAATATGACTCTTCCTCTGACAGTTACTTTACCCCCTCAGAAATTTAATGGGCTCCACTTAATAGTTTTGGCTTGTTTGTTTTTTTAAACTAAATTTCAGGACAAATTTCAAACTAAAATATAATTTTTAATATAATATTTTTCTAATTCAACAATATCTGGAATGCTTTTTTGTACTTGAGGAATGTTTCAGAATATTTTTCCAATCAACTCATTTTGGTTAGAAACAAAATAGACCTATTGACGCAATCAGGTAGTACAATCCACCAAAGAAAATATCAATAAATGATTTACATTTCACAAAAATTCAAAATGAAATACACAGAAAACAATGAAATAATCTAATCAACAATCTGATAAATTTTACAGATAATTACTTCTGGAAGGCTGAGTAAGGATAGCAAGTTCAAGCCCAGCATGGGCAACGTAGTGAAATCCTGTCTCCAAAGGGGATGCAATTCTGTGAGAAGGCCCTGGGTTCAGTTCCCAGTATCACCAAAATGAATGAATGAGTGAATAAATAACAAAACTATTTCTGTTGCAATTCTCCCATAGTTTAATGATCATAAGTAATAATAAATCAGCAGACTAATGGTTAACATATACGTTACTACAGCTATGTACCGCAATTGCACATTACTAGATTTCAGCCCACCCAAACTCATAGTATAATCTTTTCCAAATGTCTGATACATTCCTCCTCTTCCACTGTAATTACTATCTTAATAATTCAGAAAAGTCCACGCCTAAAAAATAGCAACGTGTTTTCTTTATCCAATATAGTCAGTTTAGTTTTTTCAGGTTCAAAGGCAGACATATTGTAAGTGAAAACACCAAAACATTTTAAAAATCTCATTCAGTTTAATTCTTAAAGACATGTTATTTATCCTAGACATCACAGTTACCATTAGTCCACTCCCAGATTGGAAGAACCCCAGTATCACAAGATATCTAGCACTAACTGTAAGTCCAAACAACAACCATAAAACTCTTAAAATACGTTTACGTGCTTAAATTATATAAAATATTCTACTGGCTTACCTGGGGAGGTCGGAGATCTTCTCTTATATTGAGCCTGATCAAAATCTGAAAAGTCATACTAAAAAAAAATACAATTTATACAGTGAGAATGAGTTTATTGTCTCAAAATATCCCTAACAAATCGTGGTCATTATCAAGGTGAACCTGCGCAGGTTACTGTGGAGAACCCTAGCGGACACCCTAAGCAGCCGCTGTTCCCGAGCGTGGGGCAGCGCACACTCGCTCCGGGTCGTTCCCGCCACTGCCGCCGGGCCGGTTCCGAGGCGCCCGGGCCAGTCTCCCCTCCCCCGGGCCTCTGGCATCCGGCTTTTGAAAGCTCAGGGCAGAGAGGACAGAGGCGGGCAGGGTGAGCGATGCACCTGCTCCGCGCCCGGTCTGCGGGGAAGCGAGACCCCGGGATGCAGAGTCGCGGGCCCGACGTCCCCGCGAGATGCATTCACGCGGGGCCACTGCAGGACCCACGACGGGCGACGAATGTGCCCGAGCCCGAGCCCTGGAGACCATGAGGGAAACCGAACGACCGCGCAGCGACGAGTCGGGCAGAGGCGAGAAAGCACTGCCGCGCTCCTCAGAAAGGCGGGTTATAGATCGCCCGGCCGGTAGGCCGGCCTCACCTCGCCGGCGCTGCTGCCCCCGAGCCCGTAGCGGCTCTTCAGACGCTCCACTAGCAAATCTTGCCCCGGCGGCTTCACGACACGCGGCTCCATTCTCGCCGCGGCTTGGTCGTCTCCCCGGGAACCGCTTTCAAACCGGCGCGGGGACCGGGCAACGTCGTGACGCAAATGCCTCGCTCCCTGCACGCTAGGCGGGGCGAGGTGATGAGGCGGGAATCCACGGCGCGTGGGTGCGCTATGAAGCACGACCCCGCCTTCCAGAGGGTGAACAGGACGTGGGCGGGGCTCGCATGACGCAAGTGCGCGTGACGCATTAAATCCCACCCCTAGGGGGGTACTTTGGGTTTGTGGGCGGGGCTATGCAGCCTTGATGCTGTGAGAACCTCAGGCTCCACCGGAAAGCGACAGGAGTCACCTACCATCTGACTGCTCTATGGTTGTTGCACTGAGGGTATTTTGAGTTTACCACGGATGACTCTGTGATCACTGGTAAGACATTTCCCGTAGAAGCTGACGGAGCAGGCTCAGGGTATATCTGCACTCACCTAAACACCCGTCTTCACCGCAGGTGGCCTGTCCTAAGACCTCAGCCCAGACCCTAAGGCCAGGGAGGGAAACCTCCTGTCTTCCCCACCAGGGCACAAACTTCCTTTAAAAAGACAACCTAAAAACGGACAGTAAGCAGCCAGTGAAAGGAACGGCTGTAAACTCTGATTGTCCAGTGCATATGGGTTTTCTTCTTTTTATAAACAAGGTCTTGCTATGTAGCCCAGCATGGCCTGGAACTCACTGTGATCCTCCTGCCACCCAAGAGTGCTGGGATTACAAGCATAAGCCACCACACCCGGCTATCTGGGTTATTTTTCAATTGGAATTGTAGATTAACTCAGCAAATTACTTACTAAAACTTAAAACCATGGGGAGGAGAATATAGCTCAGCGGCATAAGCGCCTGCCGGGCAAGTGCAAGGTGCTGAGTTCAATCCCCAGTACCAAAAAATAATTAAAATATTTTTATCCATAAAGTATTACAATATAAAATCCAACCAGTTTGAAAAAAAGCACGTATCAGCATGGGTTTATAGCAGCATATATAGAAGTTGCAGTTCTTTCCTGACACGTGACACTAGGTGTTTTTATAAGTGCCTCAAGCCCCTTCTGAGCATCTTTGGGATACGAATACTGCAAATTCAGTTTACATTTAATTTTGTCAAATTCTTGGTAAAGTTTTTAAAGCTTTTGAGTTCCTAACTAAAGCTTTACTAGGATAGCATGAAATCTACTAAGTCTCTTGAAAAGCATTTGCATTTACTTATTAAATTCATGATAGTGGCATCAATGGTCTCAGGTGAAAATTCACAGTACACTTTTTACATCAGTTATGCAGGTTTTCAAAGAAGTCAGTTCAAAATATTAAATGTGCATATGTGAAATTCAATTGATGCACCTAACGGGGTAGGTTTTTTTGTAGCAATAATGTCCCTGCCTTATCACACTGGGCACTGTAACAGGTGCTGTACTCAGTAACACAGGAGGCCCTATTTCCAAATCACCACTTGAGGGAGTAAACTTCACCGCCTCTCCTCACTAGACAAAAGGTATTTGCATTGGGAAGAACACAGAGGGTAGCGAGGAGTTAATATTCATGAGTATAATATACAAAAGTGTGTGCTTCAGCTAGCCTCTCTGAAGTTTCACACAGTAAAAACATCACCTTTATCAGTTTGCCTAACTTTTATCAGTTTACTACTTCCAAATATATTTTCAGTGTGTATCAACCTTGTGCAAATCACGTGGCAGTTTAATTTTGCTGACTTTTAACTGTCCTTACTAGAATGAACAGACAACTAGACTTTTAAATGTCATGGCGGTTATCAATTGTCACTTTATTTCTGCTACAAAATTCACCAGAAAAAAGTACTGCAACAATCTAATATAAAGCAAATCTTTAACCAAAGAACATGGTATAGATCTTTTTAAAAATATCCATACTTTATCACAATAACTGCAAGGAAAATTTAAATTGTATCATCAGGACCAAGCTGAGGTTTCTGAGGTAGTAGAGACAGATAACAAAAAGTTAGGGGGGAGGGAATCCACAAAACTAAGGAAAAGTCAACCAGTTTTAAAAGCTATCTTCAAAGGGTACCGGAAGCTACATATTTTAAGCAAAAAGGTACTCAATCTGAATTATACAGGAGGTGTAAAGATTATACAGAAGAGCACTTTGGTTAACTCTACCTTCTGTGGCTCTTGCCACTCATAAGCAAGCCTGTGCATGTAACGAGCACATCAATAGTTAAGATCACCAATATACGTATTTCAGATCTAAAATTAAATAATCTGAGTTGTGGTCCCTATATTCAAATTGTTAGTGTATCCATGCAGGAAGTCCAGACACTTTAAAAGGAATTAAAAATTAAATTGCATATATCATATTCCTTCAATAGTTTGTGAAGGTCTATTGCTTTTAACAAGATTAGTATTATTCCACTTTAATATAGATGTCAGGAGTACATAGACACAAGTACACCTGAAATACATCAGTGTTTAAACTTTATTTCACACCATGCAAGGTCAATTATAACACATTAAAAAGTGACAACAGCTATAAGCTGCAATTTTACATTTATACATTGGAAACTTCCATTTTCCAAAGCTGAACACAATTACCATATTGTCTCTAACAGGTAAGTTTCAATTCAACTGCTTATACAGATAAAATTTACTATGAAAAACAATGATTCTATAGCTGTCCACATTCTGTGATACTAATTCTTCGACTAACAGAACCTTTGGGAGAACCAAATGATTCAATCTTTTTCACAGTATCCATGCCATCCTTAACAAACCCAAATACTACATGTTTAAAGTCCAAATGTTCTGCCTTTTTCAGTGTTATAAAAAATTGAGAATTATTCGTATTCGGACCTTGGTTGGCCATAGATAATAAGCCAGGGCCAGTATGCTTCACATTAAAGTTTTCATCTTCAAATTTATCTCCATAAATGGATTTTCCTCCTGTCCCATCATGTTTGGTAATATCTCCTCCCTGAAAAAAAAATTTTTTTCAATTAATAGCAATCCTCAATAATACATTAAAATATACACTGAAACCATCATGACAGGATAGATCCTAAATACCTAGCTTCCCGAAGAATGCAATCTGGAGGAAAAATGCAATTTGAAAAAATACTTCTGAAAAAAGATAAATAAAAAGAGCAGGCATGTTAGCATGTGCCTATATTCCTAGTACTTGAGAGGCTGAGACAGGAGGATCAGTGTGAGTTCAAGGCCTGCTTGGACTATATAATGAATTCAAGGCCTGCCTGAACTACACAGCAAGACCCTGTCTCAAAAAATAAATAAAAGGACCTGGCCACGGCCATGGCAGAATCCAGGAGCCTGCACAAAGAAGCAATTCGCCCACCCTCTTGGTAAGGCCTTCCTCTGGCGTGAGCCAGGAGGAGACATCCCAACCCCCTAACCCACCCCCCTGCCCATTAGCAACTGGGGACAGAGGTCTGAGCATCTCTTGGCAGGATGACTGTATGCAACATAGCAAATATAGGGGTTCTCCTCTATCTTCTCTTTGAAAGCAAGTGTTATTTTCAGTTTTGTTTCATTATGTGATTATTTGTATGCTCTATTCAATATTCTCTTTCGATTTATTTTATAATGTTCTGTCTTTGGTTTGATTTTGCTATACTTAATTAACTAGACAACTATTGTGAAGATGAGATATATGAAATTATCTATTACTGTTATACAGGTAACTTGCTAGGCTATGTATCAAATTCACTGCACTGTCTCAATTGGCTTTGTTCTGTCTTGTTCTGTTGTATTTCTACTACCTTCAAAAAAAAAA
>PVJX010006641.1:0-27577 GCA_004027295.1 Dolichotis patagonum
ACCGACCCCTGGGTGAGGACTGTTCCATCTCGGTTAGTGGTTCCCTGGCTCCACCTTTGAGCAGTTTTTCAAAACTGCAGACATGAGGCCCTTTTCTATTAGACTGGCATGGCATGTTCTTGGGGACTTCGTGAAGAGCACGAGTTGTCCTGGCTTATTCACAGGCGGCAGTGCCCTTCAGACTCGGTGAGGGCAAATGCAGGTGATGGCTGATGTGAGTGTTTATCTTGTTCCTTCTGTGCCACTGTCATCTTTCAGGGAAATCTAGGAATAGCAGGAGGACAAATTCTGCCCCTTCCCCTGCTGCACCGACCCCCAGGGAGGAGGTGGGGAAGCCCTGTCGTTTCCCAGACCCCATGAATTGGTAGGCTTGGCTCGGCTCACGGCAAGCTGGTAAGGCCGGGCTCCCAGCCGCTGTCGGGACCTGGGCATTGCAGCGAGGCTGAGTCTGTGTGGAACTGAAACACATCAGCGTTTAACGTAGAGCCAAGTCGGTGGAACTTTACAGGTGGAGAGATTTGGGCAGAGTGGCAACTCAGTGAAAAAGCGCCTAGAATGCAAAATATGGAGAATGCTTGCAGGTGCATGAGACACCCAGCCAGCTGTTTGGGTTTGATATTAGTGGAGAGCGCAGCACAAGATAAGCCAGAAAGACAGGCCGGCAGAACATTAATTCCCAAGAACAGTGGCAGCTAGCACTCTCCGAGCGCCTGTTACACGCATGACCTGTTCCAAGCACTTACATGTATTATTAACTCATTTTCCCACTTTACAAGGGAAGCCACTGAGGTATAGAGAAGTACATTATCTGCCTAAGGGCACTTAGCTTCTAAGTATGACAACCAGTCAACCAAATCCAACCACTCTGGGTCGGCGTAACCTTGACAGCACCGTCCCGCAGCGGCCTTTTCTCCCTGCACGGTCTTCCACTTCCCCTTCCCTCACCGAGTAAGTGGTGGGTGACCTCGGAGGCCGGGCTCTCGTGCTGCTTGCTTAGCATCTCCTCTTATTCCACTGGCAAGAACCCATGGTCACACCCTCCGGGAGCCTCCCATTGGTACACACGACCCTTCATTGCCCAGCCTTGTTCACATTTGAGTCCCATGAGTGTTCCTCCTTCAGGCTACAATCGATATCAGGTTCCTCTTTATCACCTCAGAACCTAGGACGGTGCATCACATGTAGAAAGTGCTCAATTCACATTGCCCGGATTCCACTGAATGGATACCCAGGGCCTCTGGCTGAGACCTAAGGAAATGTCCCCTACTCTTACCAGATGTTTTTGAGGCTGTCTTCCCAGGGTCAAGACAAAACCAAAGAAATAAAAAAAATTTTTTTAAAAACCTAAGAAATGCTGAGCCCTACAAGGATCACTCCTACTTCTAAAAACCAGCAACCCATTAAAAAAAAAAAAAACCAGTTTGCAAAAGCACAATGTGGATAGTCTCAGGCCACAGACCAACTCCAGGCTGAGCCAGGCCTGGCTGTGAAACAGCCCAAGGCCACAGGGGCCCCGAAGGCAGAACTGCAGCTCTGGGGGCTCTAGGACTTCTGAGAAGGCTCCCTTCACCCTGATAAAGCTCTCAGCTTCTCAGCCCTCAAACCCAGCTCCCCAGGGGAGAGTCAGAAACACCCAATTTAATTAAAACCTTGTCTCTTCACATAGAAGTCACAAGTTTTCACAGGGTAGATGTGTTGCTAACCCAACATTTTCTAGGCTAGGCTGAGACTGCTCCGGGTCCTGAAGTTGTTTTGCCGCACAAATACCTCCAAGGGGAAAGTAGTCGCCTCGGTTAAAAATGTACTTGTAATACATTTCACTAGTTATCTCCAAACTCAGGGACTCTGTGCCAACCATGAGAACGGCACCGTGCACTGTGCATTGTGGAGGGAGGTCACACAAGCCAGTGGAACGGCTGCCAGTGGCCTCATCGATGAGACCCACCTGGCCTAGTTTGAGTGTTAGGGATGTGCAAGGCTGGGTGCTAAAACATGATCGGTAAGGTTTAGACAGGACAGCGCAGTCCCGCTGGCAGACGCTGAGGCTATGAGGGGACTGAACCTGTCTTAAGTGCTTAGCACTACCCAGAAAGGTCCAGTGGAGGTGGCCGGTACTAAGGGAGAGATCGCCATCTCTGAGCTCTCCTGCCTTCCCCGCGCTGCCTTTCTTTCCCAGCTGCTGGAGTATCTACCTCGTCAACCTCTCATCTGCTTTTCACTTTGTCCCAGTACCCTCTCCGGCAGGCCCTGTCGCACACTCCCTGTTACCGCCACTAGTTTTGGACTCCTTGTGCTAAGGACAGTAGGCCGCATTTGTGCTCTGGACTTTCTTGTTCTTGTCTCCACTCGCATGGGATGTCACTAGAAATGCACTAACCAGGCCTCATCGTCCCTCCATTTTCCTACATGCATCAGGACATTTCGAGTGCACTAGAGATTTCTTGTCCTGAAAAGGTCCACAGCTCTCAAAGTGTCAAGAAAAGGAAACAATAAAATCTTCACAGCACCTTGGTTTCCAGCCCCTAGACCTGCTGGCTTCCTGGAGGTGCATTATCCACATAGTATAAACAAACAAAATAGAAAATAATAAAAAAAAAATACCTATTTTTGGGCCCACCTGGCCCAGTTCTTTGACTACAGAAGCTAGACGAACTGTGTGGAACCACTGATGAATCGCATAGGTAAATCTGTGATTCACTCAACATTACTGCATTTTGACATTCACTTCTTTTCTCACTGGAATCCTCCTAATTTTCCAAACTTATTCTGCTGTCTGTCTTTCAATGGCATCAGACTAACCTGCTACCATGATCCTCTGAAGCCCTTTTCAAGACTGAACCTGCATGATTCTGTGTCCTTAGACCCAGTTAACAGGTGTTCAGGAGAAATGACTCAAGACCTTTGTTCTACAGATCAACCTAATGTTACTAGAGCTGGAAAGAATGGGTCAAACTAGATGTATAAATGGAAAGGCAGTATATTGGTAAATAGCATGTAGGTACTGAGAGAATTAAACTCAGCAAGAGACTTCTGTAAGTGTACCACAGGAGTTGGAAAGAAGAGAGGGCAAAAGCATCCTTTACCTGTGTTTGCCAATACAAGGAATCAGATGACGCATAGCTCCAGCTTTCAAGTAGAGGGTGAAATAGAGATTGAGGCATTTAGAGAAGCAGTGTTTTATCAGGTCTAGTGTAGTCCCTGAGGCATCAGGAGTCCTCTGGTCTCTGGTCAGAATGCAGGTCCCCATTCATGTCACCAGCAGAGCCAGAGGCTTCCCAAAGAAAGTCAGAAGGTAGCACTAAAGGGCAAATATGGTCCCATCACATCCAAAACAGTGCGCTGAGCTCTTTGTGCTACTTTCTTACTCTGTCATGGAGCAATTTCTAGGAGAATTGCGTAAAAGTCAGGAGATTTTTTAACTTTGAACAGCAAATGAGAAAACTGGGTAAGGGAAGCATAAAATTAGTAAAGGAAAAGAAAATGAGTGGCAAGGGACTAGGACCAGAGCCCTTAAAAAGGGTGCTTCCCCATTAGAGAAATTACCATGTGAAAATGCACACCTACAGAACTCTGGGTGGATTTTTTTCATTGGAAGAATCCATGAATTTAATGAAATGTTTGTCAAGACTTCATCTTGTGACCTCCCAGTTGATGTGGGTGACCATTTCCTTTTGGAAAGTCACCCTTCGTCTGTGCTGCGGGGTGAGAAGAGGGAATCCATGAGGCTGGACTCCTTAAAGGTCTCTCCATCTCCCTGTATTTGTGCCTCCCGTCACCCAAGGCCTACAACAGGACAAGACCTAGAGGCCCCAGGCAACTCAAGGGGAAAGAACTTGTATTAAGGGTAGAGGAATAAGAATCACCCAGTTAAGGTTTGGGACAGACTTTGACCTCATAAAGTCCCTCTGCTGAGAAGATAATCCCTCTTGCCACATCCTGCCTAAAAACTCTTCTAGGTGGGAAACCACCACCACCACCACCCCCCGCAGCGAGAGGGCGACTCATAGAGCTCCTCCTCTGCCTGGTGACTGTGTATCCCTGCACCTTACTCTGTGGATCCCTACACCTTACTCCGTCTTGTGTTATGGTTATCTATGGGTTAGATCATCTCCCCATCTCCCCCGGGGCCATAAACTCCAGGAAGGCTCACCTTTGATACACTCATCCATTTTCCATTAACTCAGCCCTTAGGTCCATGCCTTCAGTGGGCCAGGAAACCAGTAGTCTTGTGTGCTTTTTAAAGTGAGCTCTTTGAAAAAGTTGACTGCCAGCTTAGCTCTGCAAGAAGACTGTCTAGGTTAGAAATTACTTGCCACCATGAATTTAAATTTTCTTACTCTTTCCTTAATATTTAATCCATTCAAGAGTATGCCCAACGCATAGTATTCAATAAATAAGTTTGTTGAATGAATGTGTGTGTGAGAAAATCAATGAATGAGCAATTGGGAGGTGCTTCCCTTTTCGCCTGTGAAGTCAAGGCACTGCTGGGAGAATGTCGTCTGACCGTACTTCTCTTGTTCCAGTCTAGCCTTGCTGATACAAAGGTATCATCATCGCTGTTAACCTAATACTGATGTAACCTGAACTTTTGTTCTGTGTAATCACAGATCTACGGTGAATTTCCTAGAAAAGAACAGCTCCTGGACAAAACTGAGAAATGGGAAAATTACAAATTGGACCTCTTCTCGCCACAGTGGCCCTAACTCTGCTCCTCCCCTTCCATCCTGGTCCCCCACCCCCAAGAGCAGGACAAAGGCCAGACATGGGATTGCCTGCATTTCACCCCTTCTTGCCCCCTTTATATACCTTGGGTGATCGCCACTCCAAATCTCTACATAAATATCCTGATAGGACAGGAAAAAGCAGTCATGGAGACATTTGAGGCACCAGTAGGCATCTAGTAATCTATTACTTTGTTCGCTCAGCAGCAGCTTAGTCTGAAAATACCCTGTGCAAAAAGGAGTTCCGGGTTTACAATGGTTTAACCAAGACAGAAGCTTGTTTCTCTCACATAATAGTCTCAAGATAGTTGTGGTCACTGATTAGTGGATCTGCAGAGCAGCTCTACTCTACAATATCCTTGAGGATCTAGCTTCTTCAGCTTTCTGTTTCACCATCCTTGCCTTGAGTTCTTCATCCACATGGCCCAGGACAGCTGCTGGAGATTCAGCCTTACTCCCATGTTCCAGGTCACAGGAAGATTAAAAAAACAAGGATGCATTCTGGCAGTCTTTCAAAAAAAGATCCTAGAATTTGTCATATGACACTCTCATTTATATTCCGTTGTCTAGAACTTGAGCACACCATCACACATAGCTGCAAGGGAGGCTGGGAAGTTAGCTGAAAAATAAGGTTTCTATTATTATGAAAGGAGGGAGAATGGATACGGAGCAATGATCAAGATTTCCAGCCAGACTGAGCTCCTTACGTTGTATCTCTTAAGTACCCAACATTAAGCCTTTGCAAGGTTTGAATCAGGGTCAGTTGCATTCAGATGCAATCCTGCTGACACCATTTAATAATCTGTGTGGACTCTGA
The DNA here is from genome assembly GCA_004027295.1 of Dolichotis patagonum. NCBI lineage: Eukaryota > Metazoa > Chordata > Mammalia > Rodentia > Caviidae > Dolichotis > Dolichotis patagonum. The sequence goes on from PVJX010006641.1 coordinate 5,539, forward strand.
ACCATTTCCCACACCATCACACATGGAAATCACACCTCCTCCTTCGGTTCCTGAAGGATAGGCCTGGTGGTAGTAGTCCAGTGGGAGGCATACAGTCAATGCTCGGTCCACATTTATTACTATTATCATTCTGCCTGCATATAAGGCTGGCTGTGCTCCAGACTTCAGATCAACTTGGGCATGAAAACATTAACAAAGCTCCTGGCGGCTGTGTTTCTTGAGCAATTTCACACCCTATCCATTAGCCAGATGCATAGAGAAAATGAACGGCTGCTCCAGAGAATATCTTTATCCTCGTCTGCCCTTTCCTTTCTTTGTTGGATGGTATTGAACAAGACAGAAACAATTAATAAACTTCTCTGTGCCATAAGAGATCACAATTAGGATCAGCAGAGCTCAAAAGGAGTAGAAAAATGATGAAGGTTGGGGGTAGTGGGCTTTTTAAAATGCAAAGTGTTTCTTTTTGCTTTGCCCTGTTTATCAGGCCAGGCAAACTAAGGTGGGAAGTCACTGTGGAAAACTGTAAAAAAAAAATCTATTCCTTTCGGCATTGTCCACTAAACCACCATATTGAGTAAATGGGTTAGGAGGTGCCCTGGGATTTATTGTTGCAGGCTAAGTTCGACTTAGAAAATCCTCTAAGATGCATTAAGCTCTCTACCTTGATTTCTACCTCAGCAGGAAGTTTCTACTGGAGTTGAAAATCAATGCAGTAGAATGATTGGGTGCTCAGGAAAACCACCAAGTTTGAATTGCAGCTTGGTCACTTCATAGACGGGTGCCCTTGAGACAAACAGATTAACTTCTCTAAGGTTCAGTGTTATCAGCAGTCAAGTTGCGGGGCAATAGTGGTGTCCATCTCATAGGATTGGTGTTAGAGCTAAATGAGACAATGGTACCTCTCGCTTTTCCTGTCTCCTGGTCCCACTTGCTTCCAGTACCCAGCTGAAATCACTGTGGCTTCTCTCCACAGTCCACGCCCTGCCCAGAGGCTCTGGAGATTCTGAACATTACACTTCTCCCAAGCTGGTCCCCTTTGCAGTCTGCTTCCTCACCACCGCCTAGTTATTGTTCTTGACCCCTGCGGTGGCCATCTTCTGTCACCTGCCTGCTTTGCTCTGGCTCACTTCAAGTTTTAGAAAAAGCTGGAAGGAGGGCGGGAGTGGCTGGAATTTGGCAGAGCCAGTAAGAAGGGGAGGTAGAAAGGAGGCCTGAGACCTTTTCTAACGGGAGACTTAAAGCACTGTGACACTTCCCTGAACAAAGGAGAAGAGGAGTAGAAAGCGGTGGAACAGGACCTGGAGGCTTGAGGTAAACAAGCAGACGACATTGTCCGCAGGCGCAGGTCCAGAAGAGGATAGACTTGAGCTGACCCGACCTTAGTGGATGACAGATACTGGCTTTTATTTTAGAGATACTGAATCATCATAAAGCATTCAGAAGACAATTTTCATGGGTCATCAGGTAAATCTAAAGCTCAGAGAGAGGGCACCACTGAAGACCAGGGTAGGGAGTTCCCTTGTACAGGTGGCAGCAGACGCAGCACCCCTGTATCCAGCAAACACTAAATTTACCAGTTACTTTTAAAGCTACAGATTAAAAGATATGGTCATTTTAGCATCTCCAAACGACTGAGCACCACCCAATTACATCACAAATGATCTCCCCCAAAAAAGCTCACTTCTGTGGAGCAGCAGCTAAATTATTATTTTTGTGACTAGAATTTCAAATCACGGGACCCTAACATATTGAAATTGGTGTGAGTTTTTAAATGTTCCTGACCCAAATGCCTCCCTAACTGTGGGCAAATCGACCTGCTGGAGAGGTGGGTGACCGTGGCCTCCAGCCTCACCGGAATGAAAGGCTGTCGTAACTCCGCTTCTTGGGGCTTCTGTTCTTCTTTGCTTGCTGTTTGATCTGCAGTCCAGCTCTTACAGATGGCATTTTGAACTCTCTCTCTCTCCCTCTGCATTAAAAGTGTCCCTCATAACTGAAGCACAAACACAGATAGCAAGGAGACAGAGTGGTGTAAGGAGGCAGAAGGACTAGATTTTAGTCCCACACAGAAAGAATCAGGTGTGAGAGTGGGAAAAGCCATGCAATCTTCCAAAGAATCTTCGTGTGAGGAGTAATGGAATGGGTCTAGACCAGCGCTGAAACATTCCATGTTTCTTGGAGGAAACCACAGTCTCCAACTCCTTCCTCATTTCCTGGTCCCACACAAGATGGAGAAGCAGGCCCACCCCAGCATTTGGGGAGGCCCCGCAGGACAACGCTGGCCTCGCTCTGTGGGGGCTGGAGCAGGGAAGCAGCTGAAGCAACACTAGCAGTTTCCTTCCCGCTCAGGACAGAACAGTGGAGCTCCTCCCAGGGGGGCCTCTCGGATCTTGACCGTGTGGGGTCTGTCTTGTGCCGGGAAAGGAGGATTACTGTGGGACAGGCGTGCTTGGTGACCAGGGCTCTGAACGCAGAGTCAAAGATGGAAGGAAAGCCCGGAGGCCCTTGGGTCCAGCCCCTTGCCTCTATCTGAGCCTTCCAAGGCAGATGGTTGTCATCTCACGTTTCGAGATCTCCAGGGTAGGAATGCTCAGCTTTGCACCGCGCCCTGGGTCAGGATGTTTGCCCTTTGTGATCGAGAACTTGTTCTTCACGTTGAAGCAGAAATACTTTGAGCGTAGCTGGAGCCTTGCCTAGTCCTCGGTGGAGACGGGGGAGCACGCTGTGTAATCGGAAGCCTTCTCCTACCTCCTGGTGGTAATCGAGTCACCGCTAAGCCGCCTCCTCCTTGGGCTACCTCTTAACTTCATTTTCCACCCAGTTAATCATTTGTTTTTACTCCTTGCTGGAACCTCTCCAGCCTCTCCAAAATGAGTCTTAAAATAGGATGAAATCTGAGTTCCCACTCTAATTAAAACCCCAGCAGTGCCAAGTTTTGTGGAAAGATGACTCTCCGGGCTTTCGTTTCATAATTCTCCGCATGCGCCGGCCTCGGGTTACAAAGTCTTGTGCTTTCTCACTCGCCCGGGGCCCATAGCTCTGCTGCTGTGGTACTTGTCTCTGCCAAATGGAGCCCAAATGGAGCCTGTTTCAAACATCTTTCTGTTTGGAGTGACTCCCCCTCTCTAAATCGTTAAGGTCTTTTTAAGTTCTAATCCTACCTTTCAACATTTTCAAGACTTTCCCTGACTCATTCATTACAATCTGAGACAATCGTTCTTTTCTGTTGCTTGTAACCAAGGACTGAATCTTGATTCATGAGGATCCCAAATGAGAGGGTCTGAGTATCCCTCACTCCTGGCAATACCCACAGGCAAGTATTAGGCTTGAAAAACAACAGACCAGCCCTCTGCGTCCATGTATTACACACCTAGCTTTGAAGCACCCGTGATGGGCACTGAGGGTACACAGGTGAGCACACCAGTTCTGCTGTCCAGTCATGAACCCATCCGTACAGTCACACAAAATGTATTCATGAAGCGCTTCCGGTCGGCACAGCTGCCGGGAGTATGCTGGCTAGGGCAGTGCTCAGGGAATAAGAGCTCTTAGTTCCACAGACACTGCGTTCCAACAGGCAGACCAAGGCCATGTCAACCACTCACTGCACAGGACTCCATCAAGTCTTGATAAGAGTCTTGCAAGAAGCGATAGGGTCATGAACTTGAGGGTGAGGTTGCCCTAGACAGGGCAAGCACGAAGTCGTCCCTGAGGAGAAGGCTGTGGAGATCGCCCCCCTCCACAGAATTCCAGCCTCCCCCATGACCTCCACTCTCAACCGCAGACTAACATCTGCGGGGACACTTAATGGTTGATAATGCATTTCTCCTCAGTTAATTATTTACATTCCCCAAAGATTCTTTCATGCTCCTCAGTCACAAAAAGGTGATAATGGAAGGGGTTTCAGGAGATCAGTGCCTTAGCTCCTCAGGAAGTCAATAGGTATTCCTGGGACACAGGATCCCAGGGGTTTGTTAAGTATGGAGTCTGGTGCTGTCCAGCAGATATTTTCACTGTAGACCTCCTCATAACCTTGAGTACCCAACAGGGACTTAAACACTCCTGTGTGCAGCTTCTGCTGTGCTTTCTGTGTGAAACTTCCCAAAGAACTCCGGTGAGTGCTGAGACTATGGCAGAAACAAAACCACAGTGAAAGCAGGGTGAACTGATTCCCTCAGTTTCTCTGTGAGGCTAGGCCTATACTTCTCTAGTTCCCTCAGAACATGGAGCCTTCTGAAAACCTTTGGATTGCCTGAATTTCCATTTTCCAGGAAAATCCACAAATCTACGTGACTATATATGACACAAAGGAACCACAGATTCCCTCTACTAAATGTTCCTATGGACCAGAAGAGTCTAAGGACCTGTCTGATTCTCCAGTTTGCATTAAAGTTTGGGCAATTAGTCCGTGGTATTGATTGTCCTGTGAGTTCTTTGGAACCAGATTAAGTGTCTCACCAGCTCTCAGGACTCCATCTTGGGGGAGCATTCATTACCCAAAGATTGTTCACCCATATTTGCATGTCTGTGGCAGGTTCTCCTCAGAGAGTCCCAAGATGGCTGCTGTGTGAGAACTAGGCCGGAAAGACAGAGAGACCCCTCAACCAGAGACCCCAGCCAAGGGGGTGTTCCACAGGCTTCTCAGTGAGCGAATTAGGTCATTTTTCCCTTTTATCTTTCCCAGAAATAGACCCGCGAAGAAGACAAGTGTTGAAATGTCCCAGGAAAGGAAGTGACTAGAAAGTGAATCATTAAAAACCCAAGTTCTTCTTAAAAGGGAAATGGAAACAGACTTGAGGGAAAGTTGTAATTATGGAGCCAGCAAGCGCAGGCCAGAGCCCCTGCCGCCCCTCCTCATCTACCCAATTTGGATTTCCTGCCTGCAGGGCACCATTTGATTTAAAGCTATGAGAACCTCACAGTCTCTGGAGAAGGCTAGAAAGTCACTAGAGCACCATTTGCCCTCTTTCTGCCGCTTCCATATGGAGGCAAGTTCGGTTAATTAGTCCTGTTTCTGCTGTGAGATGCATCCTAATGCATTTTTGAGAAATGTCGATGATTATGTATAGCCTGACTGACAGATAACAATATTATAATTTTTCTCCTTTCTGCAACCCACTGTAAACATCTTTATGGTTTGCATAACCACCTTGGTTCTCTCGGCAATCATCAGTGGTGTATTTTTCCCTTTCACTCTCCTTTGCCGTGAATATGGAGCGATCTGTGAAAAGAGGTTTTGAATCCTGAAGGTATGTTCAACATCCATCAAACCTTCTTGGTTTCTCATCTGTACTCTAGCAGGTTACAGGGGTTGAAGGTGTAGAAATGGTTCTTGACAAGTCTGCCCCTGAGCTGTTTTACAAGTGAGGAGATTGGCTTGAAAACCTACTGGACAACTTGAAAAACTTAAGAATAATTTGAGCTGAATACCTAGGAAAGGCCGCTTTCCGTATCGGAGAACATCGCTGTGTGTCTCTGGTGGGCAGGTGTGTGAGGGCTCTAATTTCCTTCCCCGAGACCTGGCTCGGTGTCTTCAGGTGTGAGCTGGAATTCAGGACGATACAGACCATAAAAACAAAAAGCACAGCAAAGGGAAAAAGGTCAACATGTGTTTTTTGTTTTGATTCATTTTCTTGCTTTGTGGGGTTCTGATTTTCTTCTCTCTGTTTTTCGATAAAACTGGTTCTGCTACCAGACTGACATTTGAATACCTTTACTGGGCAATTATCAAAAGAGAGGTAAAGACTTTCTGGAATTTTCAAACTGTGAAAGGCCTTTCTAAGGCCTTGTCGCTTCTTTCTGGCTCTCAAGTCCTTGTCCTGTGCCATCTTAGACTCACCAAGAAGGAAACTCTGAGGCAAGGGACCCACTGATCCTCATCTTCAAGTCCCTCAGGGGACACCCTGTGGCTCAGATTTGAGAGCCGCTGCCACATGACCTCTGTGGCATTGTTTCATAGCCACCCAGCCTGTGACGTATCAGTCTTCTCAGGCCTAGCTGTTTCAGGAACCCCGTAGAACCATGCACCTGAAATTCATCTATGCATGGGGCTCAGGAAACAGGATTGTGAATGGAAAAGCCTTTTCCCTCTGCAACCCAAAGAGCTTCCTGATTCCCAAGTCACCAAAGTGCTCCGCCTTCTCTTGTATACAGGGAATAAGACCATCTGCCTGCAGGGTCGTTGACACGGTTGAAGGACAGCAGGTGTGTGACAGCAATGGTCTTGCCAACCCCCTTTGCAGTTTGCTGGGGACGTATGTGGCCGTATCGACAGTGCTGATGAGCATTAGGAACTGCAGTTTCCCGGGGTCAGGAGGAGGCAGGGACTGTCTCTTTTGTCTTCTTCTGCATCCCAAGCCCCAGCGCAGGCCCACATGGCCAACGTCTGGCCCTTTGTGGAATAAATAAGGCAAACTGCTGTTCACTGAGCGCTCACCCCACATCCATCAGCAAGGCCTTGGGAGGGGCTCGCCTCTTTGCAGAAGAGACCTGAGGGGTTTAGTTGTTCCCCCACACGGCCACATAGCTAGACATGGGTGGAGGTCACATGAGAACTCAAGACAACAGACTCCAGAGCCCACATCCCCACCACTTGGCTGGCCCTCGAGTCCTAGCAGTCAGGCCGAAGAGGGTGAGGCAAGATGGGGCTCTGGGAGTGCATGCTGTGCTACACGCTGTGTTGGGCTGTTTCTGCCTTGTCTCCAGTAACTCATGGTGGCAAATCCTACAGTCGCGCTGCCCCCTTTCACCAGACAGGAGACAATAATACAGACACCATCCCAGGTGCTAGGTTTTGTGTTGATTTTGTTCCCATTGTGTTTTTTTTTTTTTTTTTTGGTTTTGTGGTGCTGAAGATCAAATCCAGGGCCTCAGGCATGCCTGACAAGAGCTCTACACCCCAGCCCTACACCCCAGGCCTTGATGTTACCTTTCATCTTTTCAGTGTGTGGATCTTCCTTTCATTCTGCTTCTCTTTGTGGGCCACTGACACGCCCAGCCACCTGTCCACCTGCCCATGAGCACTGAGGAAGTGTCCGTGTGCCCAGGACTGCATTTCTAGACATAGAAGCACAAGCCTGCAGTTTCTCTCAAGTCTGGGAAATGGATGGGTTTCCACAAAACAGAAAAGAAAGGATGACAGACCTCCAAGGGCAAGTCATTGTGCACAAAGCAATCATTTGTAAGCTCACGGAGATGAATGGAAATGAAGCAGAGCAGAAATAAGATGTCTCTTTCGAGCCTTCAACACCTGCTGTGAGCTATAGTCACTGCACTGCAGAGCTCAGTACCCCCGCACTCCCTTCTCCATTAGGGTCATGACATAACCAGGGTCACAAGGAGATATTGAGCCGTCTGTCCCCTATGTATCTGCTTTATTGACTTCTTACCTCATATAAGCACAGAGTAGAGTAGAATAGAGTAGGTAGAGCTCTTGGTTGGCTTGCCGGAGGCACATTTGTGGTGGATGATAATAAGCAGGAGAGGAAGAATGGGAGAAAGGCCAAATGTCACTGGCCAAACTTTGGGTTGAATGAGAATGAGGATGTCCCTCAAGACAGAAGATGTCAGGTTGAGAAGGAGTCAGGTTCTCCAGGGGGGACATCGGTTCGGAAGTAGGACAGATGCTGCAAGGTAGCTCAGTGATACGCACGCACGCACGCACGCACGTATGCACGCACTCACGTACCCACGCACTCACGTATGAAGTACGCATGTGCATTACTTAGGATGCAAACTCCCCTGTCCATCCACTTAGGTGTACTATTATCTTGGCAGCTGTGATCCTTGAACTCTGACTTGAGAAGAAACTTCCCAGGGACTCGGCAATTTTGAACGTTTAGACAATGGCTTTTGTCATCAACTCATTTCCCTTCAATTTAGCAAACACTGGAGTGCCAACTCCAAGTCTTGGTTACACCCCATGTGTCCTTTAAAGGAAACTGGACTGATAGTTGGAAACAGAAATTGGTTCATTTATTCTAATTCATGGGATGCAGGTAAGATTCTTGTATGTAATCCACCTTGGCTACCTCATTCCTAATCCTGGGAGAAAAATCTGGATCTAATCCTCTTCTTTGATGAGTAAATTGGTCCTTATGCAAAATTGTGGCCTTTCATCAAAATAGGTTGTCTGATATCATCCTTTGACTTACCCAATTCCATCCCTGAGACTTTATTGTTACTAATGACCCGTGGGTAGAGTGTTATTTATACAAAGACATCTACTGCTGCGTTAGTTAAAATAATACTAGAAATAACCCAAATATTTAGCAATGGGTAAATGAATTTTAAAAATGATGGTATATCTACTCCATAACGTATTCTGCAATTTTGAAATTATATGCTGAAGGCTATATAGCAACAGGGGAAATGCCCACGGTATAGTGTTAAGTGGAAGACCTAGGATACCATCCTAAATCTGGGCTGTAATTATAACTGTCAAGATAATGTGTACATCTGGATGAGAACGAAAAAAAAATTAGAAAAATGAAGATAATACAATTTATTGGTGTGTCAAGATTATGGGTTAAATCTCTGCGTCACTGTCTCAGTTGTTTAACTTTGTGCAAGTCAAGGGGGTTGGGAACACACCGGCCACCTGACAGGGCTGTGCACCCCATCTGAAGTGGAAAGGGTCACTGTGCAGGGCGTCTCCAGCCAGCCCTACACTGCAGAAGTGCAGGCTCCTCTCAAGGGCAAAACCCCTGCCAGTCGCTCCCTGCTCCAGAATTCTTGAAACACTGCTGTCTCTCCTACCTGTGCTCAAACCCTGGGCTTGGGGAAAAAACTTTAATGACCCTGCTCAGGTCCTGCATGCGCGTTAGCACCATGGGCCCTCAGTGATCCCCGTAGGGTACCAAGGTGGGAGTCTTTCAGGTCCAGAGGACCCTCTCACGTTTGAGGCATCCCCACTCCGGGTGGCCTGGCTATGCAGCCTGCTAGATGTGTGATTCTGGTCAAATCATTGCTTCCCCTCGCTAAGCCTCAGCACCCTAATATGTGACATGGATGCACTAATACTGTCTACTGCATGTCACAGCTGCTAGGATGTAACTCACTGAGACATGAAAAGTGACACTGATGTGAAGTGTGATAAGACATGAAAAGCAGTAGTTGAGTAGAAGACACTCAGTGAAGAGAAGCTATTTAGTGACTGACTGCCGAGGTCCTGATTTTTCTAAATGTCACAGAAAACCTTGAGTTACTGGGACAGTTTCCAAGTTCATCCTGGATACATCTCTGAGTCCTACTTGAATGCCTTCTCTCTCGCCGGCTAAGCGGTATCCTCCAGGTTTGAGCCTTCTGGATTGTTCTTGCTTTCCTGGAGGCATCTGCATTACACTGTTTAACTCACATTACAGAGCATAAGGTGGCTGAGAGTCAGGTAACATGGCCCGCACAGCCCCACTGGCCCTTGGAGAAATGTAGGCTTGAAGGCCAAGTGGAGAGTTTGGTGATGCCATGGATGACAAACCTGGGCAGAGGACGGGACAGGCCCAGAGCCACCACTACGGACAGTGTGTGTGTGTGGGGGGGGGTGTCCTGATTTGAAAAGAGAGTGTTAAGACCTCCTCAGCCTGCAAAGAGAAGGACAAGGTGATTTGTGGCCTGTTGAATACCAGGGGGGGAAGACAGAGATGTGGCAAAAGGGGGCACAGATGTTCTGAAGAATGTGAGAATTTGTGACAGTTCCCAGTCCAGCTGCGGGAAATGTCTGCCAAGGGTGAGTCTCAGGAGGCCTGGGAACTCTGGTTCAACGAGACGTACGGAAAGGTGGGGCTTCACAAGTGTTTCTTCTAGAACCAGAAGCAGAAATGATAAGGAGGGCAAGGAAAAGTTACTGGAGAATAAAACCAAGTTAACAAGTCTTAGAAGTAGACTAAAATGTTCCTGAATCAACAACCGCCCATCTCCCTGTCCTTCTTTTCTGTAAGAGTCACCAGGTATCCCTGAACTCTGGGGGCTGAGGCAAGAGGATCGCAAATTCAAGCCCAGCCTGCACAGCGTAGAGGTTCTACCTCAAAAAAAGGAAAAAACAAAAAAACAGTCTAGGATGTAGCTCAGACCTCTGTGTGAAGGCCCCAGTACTGAAAAATAAATACACAGGCTTAACCTCCTACCCCAGGACTCAGGATGTGTGAAGTGCTATTTGCAGTCCTTTTTCAGAACTCCTACCACTCAGCAAAAAGCTTGCCTTCTTTCCCATCTCAGTTGTCTGGAAATTGCTACAACGCCTTGAGAGTCATTTCTTCTCATCCTCCTGCATGCAATACACACACGCATGTCTGCAGCCCTGTGCACCCTGTGATCTGCTTCCTCCCTCCACGTGGGTCCCGTGGACCCCCGAGGTCTCCTCCCTCTGCATGGGCTCACCAAGAAGCAGGTACCAGCTGAAAGGCTGGAGCAGACGATGCAGGCTGCCCTACTTGTTGGCTGCGGAGTGACAGACTCTGTGACTGAGGCTGGATTTTGTGATCCTTTGGACAGGGAGTTCTGGCCTAACAGTGTCAACTTCTCAGAACAGGAATTCATGGAAGGGAGGAGCAGCCACAAGGCCAAGAACCCGTTGCCTCAGAGCGGTCCCCGGGCAGAGCGCGGCGGCCGTTCACAGTGTGCTCAAGGGTGTAGGGGAAAAACACTCATAAAAAGTGTGCAATTTCTCCGGCCAATAGCACAAGCCAGAAATATTTTTCTGTGCTGATTTTAGTACAATAATTAGGAGAATCCAAGTTTTTTTCTTGCTAAAAAGCATTGAATGAGATTTGGGATATAGACATGGTGTTGATCCCAGGTGAATAAAGGTAAGAAGGTGATTTATCTGGGAGTCAGCCTGTAGCTTAACTGTCTCTGTCTCTGTCTCTGTCTGTCTGTCTGTCTGTCTGTCTTTCTCTCTCACATTCTCAGTTCGCTTTTCAACTCAGGAAAATAACTTTGGGAGGATGTAAGGGATTTAGCTCAGTGGCACAAGTGCCTGCCTGGAAAGCACAAAATCATGAGTTCAATTCCTAGTACACCTAAATAAATAAATTTATTTATTTATAAATAAATAAATAAGTTTGGGGGAACAAACTGGGATAATCATAGTTTCTGAAAGCTCACAGGTTCAATGATTGTCCATAGATTACTAAAACACCTCTTCAGATGACCTTAAGTCTGCCATAATGTCCAAAGTTGTAGGAAACTAAAATGCAGTAATTTGAGGAAAGCACTTCAGATCTCTTGGTCATATTTAAGCAATCAAATTTTAAGAGAAAAAGGGAAATTATATCAGCAAAATTCCACAGAAAGAAGAAGTAATAGCCTGATTATTCCAGACTTGCTCCAAATTTTTCAGAAATAATATAATATGTAAGCAGACTATAATTGAAACCTTTGGTGTTAGTATGCAGATTTGCTTAGTATTTTTATGAACAATGCTACAACTTGCTTGAAAATTTTTTGTACAGATTTTTTTTTTAAAAAAAAGAATTTTTGGCACCAGGAACTCAAGACCTTGCACTTACCTGGCAAATGCTTGTGCCTCTGAGCCATATCCCCTGCCTTCTATTTTTAAATTTTAATAACTTCAGTAATAATTTATTTTCCCACAAAAGGGAATGGTGTTGCTAATCTTCAGCACCGGATTTTGTTCTCCGGTCACATGTTGGGTACCAACACCATAGGTGGCCTCTTTGCAAGCCCATTCATTTTATCAGAGATGAGGCGACACCCAGTCCTAGCTGGTCACTTCATCTGCTCACCGGAACAGAAGGGGACGTCCCTAGAGGCTCCATGTACCAATTGGCCAACACCAAGCAAAGGAGAAAGACTAAACACCTAGCACTGGGAAGTTAAGTATTGTGGTCAGTGACATTACCAGCCTTCCCCTGGCAGAGACAGTCACTGAGTTCACCTTTTGACAATGAAGCTTTGTAAGGAAACATGGCAAAAAGGGCTGGGTAAAGGGATTTCTGAGAGATGCTCTACAGTATGCTGATTCTGTTTTGCAAGTGTCTACGGCAACAGCAGTGATCCCTCTTCCCTGAGCACCATGATTTTCAGTGGAACCTGACTCTGTCTGGGGCCAGGAGAGCTCCCACCAATAACTTTCTCAAGGCCCTTTCCTGTTCTCCTTCGGGCACCCAGCTACACCCTCCTGGCCCTGGCACTGTGGTCCCCATGAACCATCTTCTGTCCTCCCCTGACTCAAGTCAGCCTCCATGCTGGACACTGCCCTCATCATTTCCCACCAAACCAACACAGATCCTCACTTTCCTTAAAGTCAGCCTGTAAATCTTGATTAAACTGGACGAGGAGGAGACTCCTGGTTCTCCCACCCACCCCTTCTCCACGGTTGTACATCCCTACATCATACGCGTACATCGCTGATTCAAAACACGGGACGCACAGCCATCTAAAAATATTTACAGTCCCGATTTTAGAGAGGGTGATGATGAGATCCAGTGCATTTGTGGTCGGGGTGAGAAAACAGAATCTCAGCGAGCCTGGGCGACTTGAGCTGCTGTTCCCAATGCACTGATCACCCTTACTCTGCTCCTTCTTGCTGTCCCCTCGCGGCCTATGGCCCAGTACGAGATGCTCTAGACACAATCTCCAAGACCTTTCAACCCAGGTGCAACCCAGTTGACACATTAGCTCAGAGAGGGCGTCACACACCATCCACCTGGCGCTCCAGCACACACAGGTGGATACCAAGGTCGCATGACAGCCAGACACCTCCACCCTCCTTCCCTCCCCACCTCCACCCTCCCCCAGGTCCAGGCTGTCCCTGGCTCCGGCAGTCTCCTCCACGGGTGGTGCCAAGGGCAGTCTCTGCCACCCCGAGGCTGCCTTCCAAGGGTTCGTTTCCTGCCGCTGCCCCCGCTGCGGCGCTGTCAGCCGAGCCAACCTTCCCTGGCAGCCCTCGCCCCTTCACCTGCCACCCTGACCCTGTCACACCCGTGCCTGGGAAAATGTCCAGCGGTGCCTGAAGCCAACTGGGAGCCAGGCAGGGCAGATGCCAGGCTGCAAAGAGAAGCCATAGGTTCCGGAAGGAAACTCAGAAGGCAAGGTGCTTCCACACCCCCTCGGCGGATTCAGCTCTCTGTGGCACCAGGGAGCGGGGCGGTGCCCAGAGGGCATGAATGCCTTGTGTTTCTCCTGCCAGACCTCGATTCTCACATCTGAAAGAGTAAATGAACCATGGCAGCGTGGGCAGGAGAGAGAACACGGGCCGCATGGCTGCAATCTCCAGGCTGAGCCAGGCTCGACCTACAGCGCCTCACAATCTTTCTCTAGGAAGAAAGAAAACAAGGACGAGAGAACTGAAGCTCACAAATGTGATTCCTTGTCTTTCTGGTGTTGTCTGTTGGCAAAGCAGAGATGAGGGGGGCTGGTGTTGCCACATCCCTGCCGACTGCTCCTGCCCAAAGCAGAGCTGGCAGGGAGGGAGCCCTGGGTCCCCGTCGTGCCAGGGAGGGGCCTCCCCTCTGATTGCTCATCGGCTGTGAACCAGCATGCCAGGAGCTTCCGCCCTGCACTCGACAGCCAGTAAAAAGAAAGTCAGTGGCTGTCACCAGCAGACAGGAAGGCAAAGGGAATAAAAGTGGAAAGAAAAAGGCGAGGCTTGAAGTGGGGGGAAAGGGAGATACACACGCTGGCTGAAAGGTGGCCGCCGATTACCCCACCCCACCCCCATCCACCTCAGCTTGCACCCTTGCAGCATCGACTAGGAAGGAATAAGACAGACGGACAGGAACATTAGAAAACCAATGGTCTCAGCCAGTGGGTTACTTGGAAGAAAGCAAAGGTAACAAAGAGTCAAAATAAGCTCATACGGCATCTTCTTGTCGGACTTCATTAAAGGGTTCATTCCCATAAGTTTGAGTCATTTGAGGGAAAATGGAGGCACCTAGAGACCAAAGCGTTAAGTGAAATAAATCGGACATGTGAGTGTCAGTACTGCATGCTTCTCTTATGTGAGAAACCCAAAGTATAAACAAACTAAAGAATAAAATAAAAGATAAGTGATATTTTGCAAATGGAAAGGGACCAAGAGATGGAGAAAGGGCAGAGGGGAAGGAGATGAAAGCCAGTAGTTAGGGTGTGTTATGTCCATGTACCAGGTCCCCCCAAGGAATGTAGTCACTGTGTACTGCTAACCAGTACTAATAAAAATAAATCAATAAAAGGTCCATTCTCATAGAATGCCTAGATTAAAATTACTCAAAGCAGCCTACCCAACATAAAGTTGGGATAGCCTTTCAAGGGCATAGCTATCCGTTTACTTTAATGAAGCACATTCCTCTTTTATCTAGAAAAACCATCTGTTTCAGCCAAACTCTGGAGCGAAAACAATGTGCTTTAAGAGTTAGGAAGATACCTGCCCAGCTAGCTTTGCGGAGCAATGTGCGTCCCTAGCCAGTGTGGGTTCCAGCCAACATGCATGTAGTTGTCTGCGTGCTGGACGTGAGAGAAAACACTCTGTGTACTTTCTCAGTTAATCTTCACGACACTACTAGGAGGTATTTTTGCTCCTGCTCATCTCACACTGAGAATCTAGGTCTTAGAGAAGTTCACGCTGTGTTGGATCTAGACCTGCCCGACTCCCACTGCCTGTGCTTTGGGCCTCTCCACATCTTGTCTCATCACGGGGGATGGCACGGGAGCTCTTCCTCAGACTCTGTGGTGGGTTCTGAATAACAGAAGCAATGCAAACTTCACAAATGGTAGCTAACTTACATAGCAGGTGCCACGGAAATAATTCAGATATAAAAATGATCTTTTGGCATTTGATTAGCTTTCACCTTAGACGTTGATAAACCAAACCGTTCCCTTAGGACGCCATTTCTGTGCAGCAAAGCACTTCTCTTGCCAAAGTATAATTTTGTTGGCTGCATCTATCTCCTCCAAGTCCTGGATTCAGAACTAAGCTCGTAAATTGTGCTGTCCTGGCAAGACGCTCGTCCTCCAGGGCACTGTATCAGGCTAAAGTAATACATCACGTTGCTTCCCACTCTGTCGGCCCATTTCTCCAAAGAGCCCTAAAACGGTGATATTTCTGCTTTGAATCTCCAGTTGCTCTTACTCCCAGGCCTTGTGCCTTGGGATCCAAGGCCAGCTGAGCGGTAGCACCCTTTTCACTCCTGCCCTTGGGCAGGACTTCCAGGAAGAGAAAGACCCTCCAAAAGAGAGGCAGCCCCTGGGTGCACTGCTTCGTTCCTCTTGGACCCAGAAACTCGACATTTACAGATTGGGTAACAGAAAGACTTTGGTCTTTGGGGTTAGGGATTTAGTAGCTGGGACAGAGTTGCTGAGTGGCAGGGCTGGTCATGTAGGGTCATGATTCCTAGAAAAGATGACCTCGTCCAATTGAGAAGTAATCAGGTAGTAAACACTGCCAATTAAAAATTAACACAGGCCAAAAGTGAAATCGATACCTAAATTTGATAGGTTTTCAAGAAAAGTTTATGACACACAGTTCATAGAATGGAACATTTTCTCACTGTTCAGTTTTACAGATGCTAAAGGTCGATCTTACTTGGAAAGATTCTTCTACAGAAAAGCAGAAATATACAGGGGTCACTAACAAAGTAGAAGGATATATATCTGTGGTAGACGTGTGTGTGTCACTTCTTCAAAAAACAATCCTAAATTCAAAATGCTTGATATCAGCTCTGATACAGATACAAACCTTAATCCCTGACATGTGTTTGTGTCCATCTGTGTGTAAAACTGCATTGTCCTAAATACATAGTGAAGTGACCAGTAGTCAAAAGTTCTTTCCTTATCTTTACTAAGCACAACCATATAGATTTCAAGGACTGCTTCAAATTAAGTGTGACTTCTGTTTTTAAAAGAATTTAAGTAAAATACTGACTCTCAAGAGTTTTAAATTATACACAAGTCCTGTGAATGTAGGCGATACCAGTTGTTCAGTCTATTATATATCAAGTCTGGATAATTATTTCATCATCATGTTCCCAATATTAGGAGTTTGGTTTTCCGTATAAACCCATCGAGTGTAAGAAACACGGACAGTGACCTCCTTTTCCACAAGTGAAAATTAAAATGCTAAACGTCAAGGCTGGGAATGCGGATCAGTAGCACAGCGCAAGCTTAGCCAACCCAGGGACCTAGGCTTGGCCTCCAGAACCACAAATACATAAATAAATAAAATGTGGAAAATTCCAAACTTACTGCCACACTGCACAGCTTTCTTGCTAGTCACCTACACAGAATTCTAGCACAGTCTCTCCGTAAGAGACCAACCATTCCAAGTTAGTCTAAACTGTCAGTGTGTCTGGAGGTCTGAAATAAGACATGCATGGAAGACAGACAGTTTTGTGATATGTATGGGTCTTAACTGTGATCTTCAATTGGGCAGCCAGTCAACCCTTGGTTCATCGAAGTTAAATGGAAATAGTTTATCAGTTAATAATCTCACTCATGTTTTCTATCAGATTTATAGTTGAGAATTCTCTAGAAATAGCCTACAAAATCTAGCTTGAATTGCCTTTTATTCTATTTTCAAAAACATGATTGACTTTGGAAACTCTCCTGTTAGCAAATTTCCAGAGAAGAATGATATTCAGAGAGTAACAAGTCTGTGCCTTCAAAACTAGACATATCCCTATTTGGAAAATGTTTGCAGTTTTCAGTATTAAGTACTGATTCTGCAGTGTTTCCTCTTTCTGATGATGGAGTCAACACAGTTAAAGCAAAGCTTTCTCAGTGTGCAAGCAGGAAGTTTTAAAGGAAATCACAGTGGAGCACGGCATCCCAAGTGCATTTCTTGAAACAAATAATAAACACTAACTTATGCAAGCACTGAGGTAGTTTTACCGATGATGCACGACCTGAACCCTCTTCCCTATCGGTGATAACCCGGTGAAATCTCAGCAGCACACATTTCTCCTCGGTGTTGGCGCTGAGCAGCTTTCTTGCACTGATGACAAAATGTGAGACTCAGCTAATCAGTGTGGTTTTGATGATGCCACAGTTCTGCCCCAAACCCTCGTAACCAGCAAGTTTTCCCCGAAGATTATTGAATGACTCCTCTGACCGTGCATTATTTAAAGGGAAGTGCTGTTATTATAGAATCCAGCTGTTTAACCATTGGAATCCTGTCTGTTGGCCAACTTCCAAGATGCGGCAGGGCACTGTGACTAAACAGCATGTCTACCCGGAGGGGAGTCACAGTCTAGGTTGGGTGGTGGCCAGTCTTTAGTCTACATGCTAGGAAACCGCTGAAGCAAAACTACTGACAAAATAACGACACAAAAATACACATTTTCAATGTTAAGACTGTCACCAAGAGAAAAATCCGTGGAATGTTACGCAGACCCTACAGAGAGCCAACACCGTGGACCTGGCGGACTGCAGCTCCCCACAGAAGGCGCTGTCCGCTCCCCTCTTCTCTGTCGCTGCATTGCGGAAGGACAATACAAAAAATGTTTCGAGCATCTTGGGAAAGCTCGAATAATAGGAAACAAGTTTTCATCTGCTAAATTTGGAAATATGTGAACCTCTTCCCTGGAGACAATGTAAGCAGCTTCCAGCCTTACTGAATAGTTAGTCTACATCAGTCTTTTTGTTCCACCTCTTTATAAAAGTTTTGGAAAAGAGGAGATTGTAGCAGTCATCGGCTGTGTTCCACACAGGAATCTGCTCTGCGGTTCAACACAGGACCTCTGGCAGGTGTTACACAGCTTTTATTTGACTGGACCCTGCACTCAGAAGTGCAATACTTTTCAAATAAGTATGTTCTGCTTTTAACACTTTCAAGGTCAAATCGTGCAGTGTTTCCTCTTTCTGATAATAACAGAATTAAAATAGTTACAGTAAGCCCTCCTTTTTTTCCATCCATCTACCAGTTCAGATTCTACCCACCAGAGCAGAATTACATAACAAGGAGTTTTTTAAAGGCAAGAATGGAACAGTTTGTTTAGTTTAAATATTAGTCAGAATGTCCAAAATTAGCTGTAATTTAGTGGTCATTGTACTCTTTTTCTCAAAACTTATACTGGTGAATTGTTGCACTGCTGTTCTAATAAAATACATTATGTTAGGCTTCTTGTTTTAATCCATTGTAGCAAATATCTTTATCTCTAAATAGCAGGAAATATCAAATTTCTCTAGGATAGTAGTGGTTCTGGAAAAAGAAGAAATATGAGGCATTTGACGATAATGACAAAATTTTGACCCACAGCTGAGATCTCCCAAGTGGTGAAAAGATGACGATTTTTTTAAAAATTGAAGATCTTCATGTAGAACCAAAAGTCAAGCTTATGGGACACTTCAAAGGGTGAAGTAAAGCTTAAAAGGCACTAGGTAAACACTTGTTATGTTCATATATTCTGAATGGAATACAGTGGGTCTATTGTAGGCAGTATGAATAGACAAAGAAAAACATCTCTCTAGAACTGAGGCAGTTAGAGATAACTGGTAGTCATCTGCATGGGAAAATCCAACTCCGTATATCCCAGCTTCAATAGAAACCAGACACAGACATAAGCTCAATCAATGTTCCCTATGGAATAGTACCAGAAAGTCCTAAAATTCTGCTTCAAGACTCATGAGTCCATGGGGGGAAAAAAAAGTAACTACTTTAGAGACTGAACTGTCAAACCCTGAACTCATTTAAGAGACACAGAAGTCCAGAGCGGAGTGGGGCGCACCCTGCCCTATCCTGCTGCGGTAATCATCACTGTCTGTTTTATGGAGAAAATAGACTTGTGGTGAGTATCACAGTTGTTGGTTGTTCCAAGAAAGGAATACGTGATACATAGAAAGAAAGGCCCTGTGTTGTCTGAAGGAGTCAGTGTCTTCCTCCTATCGCAGGCAGGGATCCCGCAGAATTAAGTTGGAGCTGCCTAAACTGGAAATGCTGGCCAGGTCCTAGAATCCCAAAACCTATCCCACTCCATTTTCAACTCATGAGCCTGAGTTTTGAAATCAGTTTGTTTCTGTGTTGGCCAAGTTTGAAAGTTTCTGGAACCACTCCTTCACCCCATCTCCAAATATCAAATTACTTCTCCGCAATCACAAAATGAATCCCAATTACAATTGGCGGAGACGCTATGCTTCCCAGTAAGAAGCAGCAGAATCTCAGCTCAGAGGAACACGCAGAGGACCGCAGGGACGGTTACCATGGAGACCACCTGGTCACCTTCCCCTTTCTCCCTACCTCAGGTGGAAAAGGCAAATACCCACTGCTTTTGACCAGGTAGCCACTTAGCAAAAAGCATGCAGAAGTCCTTCGTGGACTGCAAAGAAACATCAACTCATGTGGGCCTCTCCTCGAATTTATAATCCCAGGAAAAGATTATAAAAACAAAACAAAACAAACACACACACACACACAGTGTTTACATTGCTCAGGGGACCCGAGAAGTCCTGGTTTGCCAGGGCCTGGCCAAGGCGTCCACTACTTCACTAGCCCTTCCTCCCCGAGTGGGAGGGAGCACTGCTGAGGCTCAGCTGAGGCCAGCTGCCTGGACCCTCCCAAAGCCCATGACCAGGAGGGGCCCACGGTGCCTGCTGCAAAACAGTACAGCAAACGCTGCCCAGAGACCACAAATGAACCCTCACCACGTTGCTGCCTTCAGCTGCCCCCAGAATGACAATAAACCTGCTTTACGGAGCAAGCGGCCACCGGCTCCCGTGCCAAGCATCAGGAAAGCATTTGCGATCTCAGTGGATGCCATGGACAGCTGGTCCTTCCAGCAGTGAGGCAGCCAGGCGAGCTTGGTAGCAGGCCATTTCCATGGGGCCTGATCTCCCCTACGGGGAAGTGCAAGGATTTTGACTTTCAAAACCCTATCCTTAAATAGGGGGCATTATTATGCAAACAGAAGAGGTTCATTTATAATGCAATACTCTCTCTGGTTGAGAATTAAGACAGAGTGTAGGTTAGGTCGCTATGGGACTTTTTTATTGGCCTGTGCTTGCAGTACATCATGATACGGGCCTGTGTGGAGCTGGTGCATGTATACAGTGCATCTTAATTTTTCTTCTCCTCCCCTCCCCTGCCTCTCCCCTCCTCCATTCCTTGATCCCCCTTCCACTTGAGAAAGATCTATCTCCCTACTTCCCATTATCTGTATTTTATTTTGCTCTTTATTTATAATTTGAGTTTCTCACAGAAAAGAAACCATGTGACTTTTAAAGCTGTGTGTCTGGTTTCCTTCACTTAACATTACGGTCTCAACATGCGTCGACTTCCCTCCACAGGACTCAAGTTTATCTTGGCGGCAGAGTAGTACTCCACTGTGTGTAAATACCACATTGGCCGTTCATCTGCTGGGGGATCTGAGGCTACTTCCGAGGTCTAGCTACTTATTAGGAACTGTGCTGCTATACACATGGGCAGGCATGGGTCACTGCGATATAATGTCTTCAGCTATTTCAGGAAGACACCTAGAAGGAGAATCGCTGGAACAAAAGGAATTTGTAATTTTCCTTTTCTGAGAACTCTCCATGCTGATCTCCATAGTATTGAGATTCTTGTGGGTCAGTGGTTCTCAAGTTTTCTTCCATGAATCCTGGGAATCAGGAGAGAAAACTCAGGTGCCTTAGTTCCTGAGAGGCGAGGCAGTTGAGAAAAGACCAAGGTCCCATCTCCACATGAGTGGGAGCACCTTGATGGCTGGTCTCTCTGATAAACTGGTATATTGGCGAGATTTGACCTAACAAACAGACCCACTCTGACAGCTTCCAAACAGTTCAGGTCCAAGTTCAGTTCCCTGTGAGCTTATTCTACAGTTGTTTTAATTCTAAAAGCAAGAAAACTGTGTTCTAACCAAAATGAAGAAAACTAAACCAAAGCTACTTGCCAAAGAGAGTGGTTCAATTAATGATTTGATCATGGTGTTCTTTCTGGGCAATCAGGGTCACATGAAGGATGGACATTTAGTTCATTTCTTATTCTACAAGAAAACAGAGCTGTTTGTTCTGGTCTCTCTAGGGTGATGAGAGAGGAGGTCCTAGTCCAATGGTGCCCTCATCCGTTCTAAGTTCACATCTTTTTAGTGAAGTCAGCACTAATACAGCCTCTTCTTGGATCCGATGGGACCCCCAGAAAGGGTACTCAGAGAAAGCAACCCAATATTTTCTAGGGACCTACTGTGTGCTAGGCACCCTTCATACAATATTTCACTTTACCTTCTATTCGGACAGGCAAGGTGTTATTAACCCCACTATACAAAGGATAAGCTGAGCCCTGGAGAACTTGGCTACAGCCGTACCACAGGTCTCCCAGGCTCTTCGTGTCTGACTTAGAATCGTGGCCTCACCACCTCCGATATGAATCACCTCCAGAGAGTCCTCCCCAACTGCGAGCCTGTTTTCACACTGGTAAAAGGAGGAGCCTTTCCAGAGCTAAAACCCATTTCCCAGGCAGAATTTACAGTGGAAGCGAGGAAGGAAGAAAGCAAACAACCGAGCCATCCTGCATATAACAGCTATGCGTGTTTCTCAGCACCATTTTTAGAAAAGTGTTCTTTCCCAAAGCGTGAAATGACGAGTGACCTAAATATTCTGAAATCATTAACATACAACATGTGCCAAGCTACCACAGTGAACCCTGTAAGTAGGTACAATTGTCATCTTTCCATTTTTTAAAATAAATACGATGAAGGAAATTGAAGACATTCTTGTCTTTTAACGAGTATTCTTGGTGGCATCTCAACTAAGCCAAAATATATATTTTTTAAAGGCTGATTGGGCATTGACAGTGCTGGACTGCAGGTTGCTGAGAACTTGGGGAGAAAAGAGGGCAGTGGGTGTGCGGAGAGGAGAGGGATTGCGGCTGAGTGACAGACAGTGAGGACCCCAGGATGCTCCCTAACGCTGGGCCACTCTGCGTTTGATTTGCAGACAAGCCCACGGGGTACGGCTCCAGCAGTCGGAGGGCGCCGCAGACGGGCATCGTGGACGAGTGCTGCTTCCGGAGCTGCGACCTGCGGAGGCTGGAGATGTACTGCGCGCCCCTCAAGCCCGCCAAGTCGGCCCGCTCCGTCCGTGCCCAGCGCCACACTGACATGCCCAAGACGCAGAAGGTAAG